>CM053774.1:1307509-1323407 GCA_028658325.1 Potorous gilbertii
ATAATACTTCAGGGGGAAAATGGTCTTTAAATGAAATAGAGGACTTCCAAGCATTCTTGACGAAAAGACCAGAGCTGAAAAGAAAATTTGACCTTCAAACACAAGAATCAAGAGAAGCATGAAAGGGTAAACAGGAAAGAGAAATCATAAGGGACTTACTAAAATTGTACTGTTTACATTCCTACATGGAAAGACAATATTTGTAACTCTTGAAACTTTTTTTCAGTATCTGGGTAGTTGGTGAGATTACACACACACACACAGAGGAGAGAGAGAGAGTAAGAGAGAGGGAGTGAGACAGAGAGAGAGCATAGGGTGAATTGAATAGGATGGAATCATATCTTAAAAAAATGAAATTAAGCAGTGAGAGAGAAATATATTAGGAGGAGAAAGGGAGAAATGGAATGGGGCAGGTTATCTCTCATAAAAGAGGCAAATAAAAGACTTTTCAGTGGAGGGTAAAAGAGGGGAGGTGAGACAAAAAACATGAAGCTTACTCTCATCACATTTGATTAAAGGAAGGAATAAAATGCACACTCATTTTGGTATGAAAACTAATCTTACAATACAGGAAAGTGGGGGAGAAGGGGATCAGCAGAGTGGGGGGGATGATAAAAGGGATGGCAGTGGGAGGAGGGAGCAATTTGAAGTCAACATAAATTGTGGTTGGTGCTATACACTCTGCCTCTAGGAAATTAAAATCAAATCAAAAAGACCATGTTTGGAAAAAAAATTTAAGAATGGTGTAGTAGAGTAGGGCTCTGGACTTGACATCAGGAAGACATGTTCAAATCTCATTTCAGAAACTTACTAGATGTGAGGCCCTGAACAAGTCACCACTTCTCTGTATCTCAGTTTTCTCATCTGGTCCCTTCTCACTCTAAAAATACAATCCCATAATTAAACTAGAGTGGAATTAAAGGATGAAGGCAAGGGAATGAAGCAAGTTGAACTCAGTAGGTATACTCTAAAGAAATTAATTCACCTCATCATTTTATCTATGTATGTCCCTGAACCTGTGGAATAAACTCAGGTAAAGTGACTACAGATGGTCCTCTTGATTATTCAGGGACTTAGACAAGCAGTGCAGCTTAGGAAGTGGTTTTCTTTGTACTCAGATGAGTGTCTGAAAATATTTTAGGGACAGAAATCAAAATCATTTTAAAAATTCTACGGAAGATTCCTTTACTATGATTTCTGGTTACTGTACTATACTTACACTACCTGTCTCATAGAATTGTTTACAGGAAAATGTTTTAGAAATTTTAAATGTATTATTAATATTTTTATTAATGCACCATTCGGGCTGTCCATCTGTTGTTGTCTCTCATTCTTTCTACATAAATATTATGGAAGAACCTGAGAATAAATCCTTAGCTTTAAATATTCCTTCCAGGACAGCTAAGCATCATTTCCAAAGAATAAATCTGTTGATTTCAAACCTCAAAAATTGTTTGAAAAATAGAGGTTTATTTTCCTGGGGAGGTCTGAAGACTTCTGTTTGGTTTATGTGAAAGAATGAATGTAGGGGTTTTAGGAATTAACTCTGGAATTTTAGGGTTTCATCAGCCCTAGGGAAAAGACCCTGTTAATAAAGTCATTAACGGTTTTATTTTTCTTTGAAAGATTAGGACTCCCTATCTTATTGACTTGTCTGAAATTCTTTAGTTGGTTTCTTATCATTGGTCATTGGGGGATTTGGATGATTTTTCTATTTGTAGGGACTACTGTACAAAGAATCATGTGGTAGTGAATAGTCAGTCTCAGAGACAGGAGGACTTGTGTTCAAGTCCCACCTTTGGCACATACTGATTGTGAGACCCTAAGCAATCCTCATGGGCTAAGGGCCTCAGACAGTTCTTGAATACCTTATGTTGCCCATTTGTATTTTTAGAAGCAATTTCCATGAAGTTCCCTACACCAATGATACCACAGGTTCAAACCCAAATATATACAAATTTTTTTAAAGTATTGACCACCATCAATAACTAAATTTCCTCATGAAGTAAGCAAGATACAAGATAGAATGCTCTCTAGAGGTGATAGTCACCATCTTGGAAAATGTTTAGTCAGTACAAAGGCTGAATGTAAGAAAAATTCCATGAACATTATGAGGACCTCTGGATACCCCTGTCAATGGATGACACTGTTCTGATGCATGAAGCCCTAGAACACTGCAGAACCTCCTAAAGGAGTCTCACTGAGGGAACATTTGAGGGGTTGGTTCAAAAAAATACAATGACCTCCATTTCTGAGGTGGGGCACTATCTAGTTCATGCTCCTGAAAGATCACTTATTGATCTTGAAAAGACTAGTCCAGACTACTCTTCCTTCTTCCCAGGTCCATTGTTATGTAGTCCGTGCATCCTTCTAATTAAGAAATGATCATAATTCTATTAAAAGTCTCTAATCAATACAATAATATGAATTATTGATTACTGATTAAAGACATCCATAATTATTTAAAATACTTCAGCATAACACTCATTGGGAAGGGAGTGATCAGAAGTATTCTGATCTGCTGGACCCTGGGCCACTTCTGGAGAGGTATATTCTGACTTATCCCTGAAGGACTTTTGTTTTAGGATGATGCAGAAACCCCTTAATGGTTTCCTGCTATCCATGGACCCCATGAGGGTAGATGAATGATTGACTAAGCAAGAAGAGTCACTCACTCAATAGATTTTAGAAAGGGAGACTACGTTTACTCTTCCCTTCTTTTTCTGTCTGCCAGCTGCAGTGCATGCCCAGATTCTTCAAGTTCTCCATTCTTAGGGGAAGGAGAAGTTGAGAGGGACCCAGAAGTGTTGAAGAATGAATGTCATCCAAACTATGGTTTGCTTTCGGATAGACAACCCATGGTCCTTGTCCATTGATGCATTTATCTTGGACACTGAAAATGAGCAATGATCTGGGCATGAAATTGAAGAGGAAGAAAACAGGCTGAATTTCCTTTGGGTAATTGGACAGCACTTTTAATTACTTTATACTTCTTCCTGAAAAAAAAACCTGTTTCTTTAACAACATTATTATTCTGGTGAGAAGACCCTAGGCAATACATTAACAATGAAGAATTACACAAGAGAACCAATGTAAATGATATTTGCAGAGAGATGTACATATGGAATGAAAAGATGAACTGGACACATATTGAGAGTAAGAGGTAACTGATGAATGTCTCATGTGTTCATTGGCATACACAGCATGTCAAGCAATCTGGATTCACTCCAGCATATTGAATAGAGCCCCTGTGGGGTAACCAAAAAGAATGGGTAGGTACGGGTGAGCTGTGCAACTAGGTGGCATAGTAGATAGAGTGCTGAACTTTTTAAAAAAATTCTTTTGTTTCATTGCATATTTCTCAGTTACATGTAAAATAACTTTTAGCAATTGGTTTTTAATTTTATTTTTGTTAAATTTTTAAAAATTTTTTTCATTGCATATTTCCCAGTCACATGTCAAATAACTTTTAACAAGCATTTTAAAAAATTATTCTATTTTCTTCTTTGACTCTGTCCCTTTTCAAAAGTGTTTGCTTCTGACTACCCCTTCTCCCAATCTGCCCTCCTTTCTGTCATCCCCCATCTTAAATGTGTTCCCTCTACTTTTCTGTAGGGTAGGATACCCAATTGAGTGTGTATGTTATTCCCTCCTTAAGCCAAATATGATGAGAGTAAGGTTCACTCATTCCTTCTCTCCTCCTCTTTCTTCCCCTCCACTCTGAAACCATTATCTTACCTCTTAGGTGAGATAATTTACCCAATTCTATCTCTCCCTTTCTCCTTCTCCCAATATATTCTCCTCTTACCCCTTAATTTTATTTTTAGATATCATCCCTTCATATTAAACACACCCTGTGCCATCTGTTTATCTATCCATCTATCTATCTCCTCCCACTACCTAATACCGAGAAAGGTCCCATGAGTTACAAATATCATCTTTCCATGTAGGAATGTAAACAGTTCAACTATAATAAGTCTCTTATGATTTCTTTTTCTTATTTACCTTTTAATGCTTCTCTAGATTCTTGTATTTGAAAATCAAATTTTCTATTCAGCTCTGATCTTTTCATCAAGAATGCTTGAAAGTACTCTATTTCACTGAATGACCATTTTTCCCCTGAAGAATTTTACTCAATTTTGCTGGACAAGTGATTCTTGGTTTTAATCCTAGCTTCTCTGACCTCCAGAATATCATATTCCAAGCCCTTTGATAACTTAATGTACAAGTTGCTAGATCTTGTGTTATCCTAATTGTATTTCCATAATACTCAAATTGTTTCTTTCTGACTGCTTGTGATATTTTCTCTTTGATCTGAGAACTCTAGAATTTGGCTACAATATTCTTAGGAGTTTTCCTTTTAGGATCTCTTTCCAGAGGCAATTGGCAGATTCTTTCAATAGCTATTTTACCCTCTGATACTACAGGCAGATAATTTCTTGAAAGATGATATCTAGTCTCTTTTTTTGATCACGGCTTTGAGATAGTCCAATAATTTTAAAATTACCTCTCTTCCATCTATTTTCTAGGTAAGTGGTTTTTCCAATGAGATATTTCACATTGTCTTCTATTTTTTCATTCTTTTGGTTTATAATTTCTTGGTTTTTCATAAAGTCATTAGCTTCCATCTGCTCCATTCTAATTTGTAAGGAATTATTTTCTTCAGTGAGCTTTTGGACTTCTTTTTCCATTTGGCTAATTCTGCTTTTTTCTCCTCGTTGGCTTTTTGGACTTCTTTTGCCATTTGGATTAGCCTATTTTTTTAAAGTGTTATTTTCGTCAGTATTTTTTTGGATCTCCTTTGGCAAGCTGTTGACTTGATATTCATAATTTTCTTACATTGCTCTCATTTCTCTTCCCAATTTTCCTCTACTTCTCTTACTTGATTTTCAGAATCCTTTTTGAGCTCTTTCATGGCCTGACTCTAATTCATATTTTTCTAGGCTACTTTTGATGTGGGAGTTTTGACTTTGATTTCTTCTCCTGTTTGTATGTTTTGGTCTTCTTTGCCACCAAAGTGAGATTCTCTAGTCTGAGTTCTTTTATGTTTCCTCATCTTCCCAGCCAAATCCTTGACTTTCTAACTCTTTATCGAGGTAGGACACTGCTTTCAGTGGAAGTGGGAAGGGTGGGGTGGGTGTACCATCCTAGACTTCAGGGATTTTGTATCAGCTGCTTGATCCCCCTCCATATGTGGGTCCAGAGGTCCAGAAGCAATCTTTGCTGCTGCTGCAATTCTGTCACTGCCACCAGCCACCATCACCACCACTTCCCCTTAGGCTGGGGGTGGACCCAGTCAGTCTGTCCTCTCCTCTTTCACCAAGTTTTTCCCCCAAAGTTTTTCCACTCACCTTTTTGGTGTTTGTGGATTGAGAAGTTTGAAAACTGCCAATGATTCAGTCTCCTGAGGCCTGCTCTGGTCCATCTATGTGAATACAGCCCAAGCCAGACTGTGCTCTGCTCCCTGCTCGGTGCAATATACCTTTCCTATTGACTTTCCAGGTTGTCTTGGGCTGGGAATTTGTTTCACTCTGTCACTCTGTAGCTCTGAGTTTGTTTAGAGTCATTTTTTGCAAGTATTTGAAGGATTTTGGAGGAGAGCTCAGGGAGGCCCCAATTTTTACTCCTCCATCTTAGCTCCACCCCTCCTAGAGTGCTGAACCTTGAAGTCAGGAAGAATCATCTTCATGTGTTCAAGCCTGGCCTCAGACACTTACAAACTCTGTGACCCTGGATAAGTCAATTAACTCTGTGTGCCTCAGTTTCCTCATCTGTAAAATGAACTAGAGAATGAAATGGCAAACCACTCTAAATATCTTTGCCAAAAAAACCCCAAATGGGGTCATGGAGAGTCAGATACAACTAAAGAACAAGAATAACAATGGGTGAACTGAGATCTGCATTGTAAGAGGGAGTATTCATCACTCCCTCCATACAGGATCATAGATCCAGTGGTCTAGTGAAGTCTGACTCAGCTACCTTAGAGCCACAATTCATCCTTGAACCTTTTTTTTTGTGAAGAAGGGTACATCTGGTTGAGTACTACTGGGATAATGTATAGCTGCAAAACTACAATAATAAACAGAAATAAACTATGGGTTTACGATGTTATAAAAATGACTTCCTGGAAAATATAGAATGTTATATCTCTAACACATCAGTAATGACATCTATTATTAAATACAGATGTTTCAATGAAATCAACCTGTGTTCCTTAAAATACCAAGGATTAGTATGTGACTCCAGAGGGATCAAAATAGAATGATTAAATAACAGGTTATTAACCTGTTTGTTTACTTTTTGTCTTTTCAATTTAACAGATATCAGTGAAGCATCTGCTATGTTCAAAATACTTTGCTGGCTAGGTACCGAAGCTGCAGTTTAAGAATACAATTCATGTGCTCAACAGTTAATTTCCTGACTTCTTTTATTAGAAGATATTAACTTTGATAGTGATTTTAGAATGTCACACATATAACTTGAACCTGATTTATTTATAAATGAACTCCAATGACAAGAAAAGCTTTGTGGGCGACTTGCATGCTGCTATATACTCTGTAGAAATGCTTTGTGCACTTTCCCCAAAGTAACTTCTTTGAAGGAGATAGTATTTACTTAGATATATAGGTAAGATTTTTGTCAAACATAAAAGCGACATTATAGTCATACTTTGTGTCATGTCCCTTATTAAGATGACATGCACTCCAGTGTATTTCCTAATTCAAGTGCCCCGAGATCTTCCTTTCATGTTTTCACCTGTTGATTCTGCTGTGCCTTTGTTGACTGTGATGTATCAACCTAGGGAATAGTTCCTATATAATAATCATCATAAGCCCACTATATAAGACTTTTTGATTCATTTTTCCTTCTTGTAACAGATCTCCCTGGCCCTAGGGTTTGAGGTGTCATTCTGACTAAAGGGTCCCAGCTCTAGGCTCATGCGGACCAGGATCAGTCAACGGGAGAGTCTTGGCCACTAAAGAGAGGAGTCAGGCTTTTTTCCCATTCTTTCTGGCTCATTATGCCCTCACCCTAGAATAAGATTCTGGGAACAAAACATAGGTTTGTTTCATTTCTAGGATCTTTCTAAATGGGATCAACAAGTCTCTAGAATGGTACTTAATGTACAAAGTCAATCAGGTATAAACAGGGATTTGTTTTCTTTGCTACAAAAGACATGCTCAAAACACAAAAGAAAAACTTATAAGGACACATTGTCAGAGTTAATGTATGTCAGATCAGGGAAGACAGTGAATCAGAGGAAGCAGTATAATCTACCTCCCCCCACACACAACTACTCTAACACAGATGTAAGAAGAACAATAAACTGAGTAAGGATTAGGAAATCTAAGCAGGAACTCCTGTGGGTTATCTTTTTAGTCCAAGATCACAATTTGACCCATAGAGACAAGGGACCTAAGCAGAAACTGTTCAACAGATATGGGCCAGGATCCTGGACAGCCCCTTGGTTCAAAGTAGGTCTGGGCTAACTGAAATGATAGAGCCTTCCAGGTGGTTTACAGGCTCTGTGGCCAGCAGCTGTCCATTAGAGCTCCACATCAGCCAGGTCTGCAGCTGTATTGCCTACATCCAGGCTGAAAAGCCTAAGGAAGCAGGGATAAGATCGTATAGGACCCAATGAAAGTGTGTGTCTCTGCAGTACAAGCCTCACCTGTAATCTTTGAGGAACACAGTGCTCAATCTCAGACAAATAGGACCCCAGATAAGACAAACCAGATGCATCTAAGTCCACTACAATCCCACCAAAAGTATGCGGAGCCTAGCCCTAAAAAAAGGTCTCAATTTGGGAAAGTAAAACTAGAAGAATGAATACACAAAAAAGAGATAAAGAACTGTTATTGTGCCAGAGATGCCTAAGACACAAATCCAAAAGAGGAGAATAACGTGAAAAGCCTCGAAGAGACCTTGGCCACAAGATCAGTTAGAATTCCTATAAGAAATAAAACAAAGGTTTTAAAAAATATTATTAATGGAATAAGAGTGTCAGAGGAAAGAACTGGGAAAGAAATGAAAGTTTTGAAGGAAAGACTTGGAAAGAGAATTAACAGCTTAGCATAAGATACAAAATCTTTGGTAAGACTACCTTGCCAAAGTAACAGATTCTTTGAAATTAGCGTGAATAAAACAGAAATTCATGACTCCATGGGACAACAAGAAATATTAAAATCAAAGTCCAAAGGTTGAAAAAATAGGTGAAAATGTAAAGTATCTGATACTTAAAAACAGCTGATGTAGAAAACAAATCTCAGAGAAGTGATTTAAGAATCAAAGTACTGCTTGAAAGCTGTGACCAAAAAAGAACTGATTATCATCCATGTGTTGGAAAATAGCCCAGTCATATACTAAGAAGGCAAAGAAAAATAGAAAAAATCTGCTAATCACCTCTGAAAGAAACTGCAAAATGAAAACTTCCAGGAACGTCATAGTCAAAGTCTAGTTCTTCCAGATAAAAAAAAAAATGCAAGCCACCAGAAAGAAAGAAAGTGAGAAGGAAGACGGCCTAGCAATACCAGAATTGTACTATCAAAATGTTTTCTATTAGTTAAGAACTAGAAAGGTTGATCAGTGGAATAGATTAGATATGTAACATATAGAAGCAAATAACTGAGTAGCCTTGTTGTTGTCCCATCATGTCTGATACCTTGTGACCATATCTGAGTTTTCCTTGGCAAAGACATTGGAGTGGTTTGCATTTCCTTCTCCAGTTCATTTCACACATGCGGAGACAGAGACAACAGGATTCAGTGACTTGTCCACAATCACACAGCTAGTAAGTGTCTGAGGTCAGATTTGAACCCAGGAAGATGGATGTTCCTGATTCCAAGTCTATTCCTCTATCTGCTGAGTCACCTAACTGCTCCACTGAGTAGACTAGAATCTGGCAAACCCTAAAGTCTTACTATTGATAAAAAAAAACTACTAGGAAAACTGAAAAACAGTCTGGCAGAAATTAAATTTTTATACCAACATCTCACACTATATTCCAAGATAGCTCCAAATGGATACATGATATATGACCTAGAGGTGAAAAGTCACATCATAAATAGATATTACCTTTTAGATTTATTGATAGGAGAAGAGTATGACCAAATGAAATGTTGACAGAAGAGAAAATGAACCGTTTTGATGACATAAAAGTAAAAAGTTTTTGCACAAGCAAAATCAATCAGGAGGGAAAAGTTAAGTGGGGATAAAAAAAAAATCTTACATCTTGTCCCTGATAACAGTCTCATTTCATATACATATAATAGGATTACCAATACACTTTTTGTGGATCTGTGAACTGGTCCAATCAATCTGAAAAGCAGTTTGCCCTGGTCACTAAATTATGTGTACCTTTTGACCCACCAGTACAATTACAAGGACCATAGCCCAAACAGAGCAAATAAAGAGGAAAAAGTCACATGAGTCCAAACATATTTATGGTAGTTCTTTATGTGGTGGTAAAGAGCTGGAAAGTAAGGGGATGCCCATCAACTGGGGACCAGTTATGACTCATGAATGGCATGAAAAGTATCATGCCATGAGAAACAAAGAATGGGTTGGTTTCAGAGAAACCTAGCAGAACTTCTTTGACCTGTGCACAGTGAATTTAGAAGATCTAGAAGAGCAATTTATGCCCTGAACATTTTTTAAATGGACAACTGTGAAAGATTTAAAAACTCTGTTCGATACAATGATTAACCGTGACTTCCAAACAGTGGTGATGAAGGATGATGAAGGATGCTACTCACCTTCCGACAGAGAAGTGATGGACCAAACATGCAGAATGAAACACACATTTTTGGACGAGGTCAATATGGGAATTTGTTTTGCCTGACAATACGTATTTTTTACAAGAATTTTGTTTTCTTTTGGGGTAGGTCTTGAGGGGTTAGAAGGGAGAGAAAAATAAATGCTTGTTCTTTTCGCAAAACTGAGTTTAAAAGGCTAAATACATTTAGCCCAACAACTCTCACACTTTCCCAGTAACCCACACCCTCTTATATTTTAAATCATTTAAAGCATGAAACATTTTGTGAGACTGATAAGCAGTCTTTTTACCTTTGCCTCCTATCTGCACCATCTGAGCAAGGTCTCTCAAGGTCTATATCTTCAGGAAAATCAAGGCATGACTTGGGCTCATCCTCCTGGTGGTGACTTATTTTTTTCCACAAAGCATAGTAGTAACTTTCAGAATCTTTTGCTCCTCCTCACCTCTCAATGACTCCAAAACTCTTAAATGAGCCAAGTAGCCAGCAAGGCTAGAAACCTGTATTTCAGGATTGCTGGGGTTTTTTCAGCCAGGTTCAGGGAAAGAATCACAAAAAAATCCAACAGATGACTTTGAGACCCAACCTAGAGTCATAGAGGCAAGCAGGAGGTCCGATGAGCCACCAGAGCTTCTAGGGGTAGGGGAAAGTCCATGAACGTCCATGAAGTTTCTGGGAGTTTTCACTGGGATGCTTTGAAGTTTAACATTAGGCAAGGACTTGGAGAATTATGATTTTGGCTTATTTAACGCTGTTCTAGAACAGAAATCTTCAACCATACCCTAATTTTGAATGTATAATTCGTCACCACCCCATTAGAATCCAGGCCAAATGAGTTTTCTCACTCTTTCTTGTTTCTGTGCCTTTAATCAAGGCAATCATTCCCTCTGCCTGCAATGTGTTTTCCTTTCCTAATGGCGCAGTGGAAAGAAAATTGACTTTGAAGCCAGTTGATGAGGATGGTGACAGATTATCATAATAGCTAACATTTTTTAGCACTTACTACGTGCCGAGAAATGTTCTAAACATTCTACAATTATTGTTTCATTTGATCCTTACAAAAACCCTAAAGGTTTTACATATGAAGAAATGGAGCCCAGAGAAGTTCATTGCCTTGCCCAGGGTCACACAGCTTGTGAATATCTATGGCAGGATTTGAACTCAGGTCTTCCTGACTCCCTGACAAGTGCTCTATCTATTGCACCACCACCAACTGCTCCCAGGGCAAGTTTCACTTTCCTTTAAAGTCTCCTAAGTGGTCAACTCTGCCTATCCATTAGCTCATCATCTTTGATACAGGGCGCCAGTGTGGTAATGGAGGAAGAGACTAATCAGAAATCTCTGATTTGAAATGCATACTCAGACCTTCAGGAAGTGTTCTCCAGTCCAATAGACTGGGGGTAAGAGAAAGAAAAGTACATGAAAATCGAACGTGAAAATTAGACGGAAGAAACACAGGTTGGGGGCAATGAAGGCAATTGAACCAAATCATTTATGTGAGGGCTTTGCAGGGGGGCATACTGATAAGGCTAAAATAACAAATTCACCTACAGGCCAAGGAGATGGCCTGACCAGAGGCAGACAGGCTGTAGAGCTGGGAGAGAATGTGGAGATTGACTGGTCCAAATCCATCAGTGGATAAATGAGAAAATTCAGGCCTAGAGAAGTCAAATCTGTCCTCTGAGTTTTAATCCCACAGCACACAACCAGATATTTCATAGAAATATTAGACTCCATATATCTGAAGCAGAATTCATTGTAAGATCATAAGTTCATAGATCTGGGGTTCAGATGGATCTCGGAGGTGATCTTTTTCAACTCCCTCACCTTACAATTGAAGAGAAAGGGACTTGGGGAATTTGCACTCACGTTGAAGAGAGAGATGCAAGAGCTGGTTCATATGTGAATGAATTCACTTAGACCTTCTCTGTAACCATTGGGTGCTTTATTGAGGCAAAAGCACTGGGCCAGATATTTAGCAAGGAGCTAAACAAAGGCAGTGATACAGGAGAAGGGCCAGACATATAGACAGTCTGTAGGATGATGATATAATTTTGGGGATTTCTAATGGGGTTGGAGAGTTAGGGACAGGCTGAGGAAGACAGGTGACACCAGATAAGGGAGACAAGGGAAACTTTATGACTCAGGATGAGAGGAGACAAGGAATTTTATGGTCCAGGATAAGGGGGATGTTTCATGGTGTTTCAAGATAAGGGGGATAGACTTTAGGGTGCCTTTAGGTTAGAAAATGAACCAAGGGCTTCACAACGTACTGGAAATGCAACCCTTAATATTAATTTTAACCCTTAGGTCACTGTTTCTGTCCACATCACTTGGGTCCTCAGATTCCAGAGAAAGTGCTCTTTAAATGGAAGCTCTTTGACCTGAGTGAGCATATTAATTACCTCAACAAAAAAAAATCAGTTCAACATGATCAATCTCACAAAGAACAATTTCACTGCTTTTATTAGAAAACAGTAGGCCCTTGGGCCTTACTGATGTGATTTTTTATAGTGTGACTTGAATGGGTCTTCTGCATCTACACTGGTAGCTATTGGAGCAGTTTCCTCTAATATATTATGCCTACTCCCTGGTCAGTTGCTATGCTGAGCCTAGAGGTGGTAAAAGGAGAGGAGGGAAATTAAATCAATTCAACAAACATTTATGAGGAGTCTAGTATGCGCAAGGCACTTTACTGGCAATACAAAGATGAAACTACCACTCAGATCCTACTCTAGAGGACCCTGTCATCTACTAGGGGGCGTAGACATTTAGACAAATGAGTGTGATACAAGAAGAATTTAGCTAATGTCATCACCAGCCTACCAAGGATATTGTTCTTCTGCTTTCCAACCCACTTAACTTGGAGTTCCTCCTTTCTGGTCCTTTTGGTGCTGTAAATACCTTTAAGTGACCTTAGGTATGGTAGGCCACTTAATCTATCTGGACTTCAGTTTCCTCATCTGTAAAAAGAAGGGATTAGACTAAATGACCTCAAAGGATCTTCTCAGCTTTGAGTGCAACATCCTTTGATATAATTTTCTCCATTCCTCCATTTTTGTAGATTATTTAAAAAAATAAAATTTAAAAATTCTATATTAAAAAAATTAAATCTCAGAATAACACTTTTTTGTAGGCATAGACTCAGAAAATAAATTACATTAACAATTCACATAATTGTGGAATGGTAGGCCTAAATATTTTTCTCCAGAATTTACTACTCAGTTCATTTTATCTGCTATGCTGCTAAAAGTGACTTGGAGAGGAGAGTTATATAAGGTGTAAAACTTACTGCTGTCTCCTAATGAGCTCAGGCTACAGACTAGACTTTTTTAAAAAAAACCAAAAAACATTCCTTCCTGAGGCTTACTCCCTGGAAGTGTTTGTTTGCCAGAGGAGACTCTGGGCAGCTACTAAGGAGTCCCCCGCCCAGCTTTGAAAACCCACATGTTGGTGCTTCTCTGAGTGTTAACTATGTATGTATTGCTTATGTCAGACATTTGGAAGCCATGTCTGTTGATTTTGATTTCTCTGTATTTTTCTGAAGTTCAGGGTAATAACTTTTCCCCCTGAACTAAGTGAATGATATATGTGCTTGATTAAAGTGATTGTTGACCCCTCAAAAGTTGCCTTTCCTTTTAGAAAAGCAGATCTAAGAACCTGTATTGCAAGCCCTCCTCTGTATGTTGGGGTCCTTGCTTTTACATTATGGTGTAGTTGGCAGGCTCTGCCAACTAAAAGAAAAATATGGGGATGGGGATAATTTTCTGTCATTTTGCAGTTGTAGTGGCTATAGTTCTGTGGAGCCCTGGGAGGTGGGGATGGTCAGAGCCAGGGCATGAGTGGATTAGCTGGACTCAGGACTGTGCTCTAGGATTGTATTATATGCAGAGCCTTGGAACAGGAGCAGGTAACCATTTGTACTAGCATAGCAGAAGCAAAAAACTGCCTGCATGCTGACCTTGGTGAGGTGAGAGCAAGAGCGGAAAATTGCCAGTGTGCCAACCTTGGAGAGGTGAGCATTGGAATGGGAGCACAAGTTGGAGTGGAGGGCTGCCTGCATGCTGACCCAGGCAGGAGGTGGGAGAGGTCCACTCCTGCTGGAGGAAGAGGAACCTAGGAGCTCAGCCCTGAGGCAAGATGGGCACTGTGCCCCAAGGCACTGAGTGTGCTTTTTTGCAGCATTCTCCTGGGACACTTTGGGGGTGGAATTTTCTATAGTGGGTGGAGGGAAGTGCCCTGTACCCCCAAGGATCCAACTCTGATGACTTTATTGTCCAGCCACCCCTCAGGACTTGGAAGCAGGAGCTAGAGCATTCATTATTAAGACTGGGACTTGACTTTTCCCCCTGAATTAAGTGAATGATGCATGTGCTTGATTAAAGTGATTGTTGACACCTCAAAAAAACCCCTTCCAATCTAAACACCAACCCAGGTGATAGTAGGTACGTATAGAATAAAGATTTCCAGAATAGTTTGGAAAGCTTCATTATTAGCAAACTGTCCGAGATATTTCAGCAAGATATCATAGCAAAATGGAAGGGAAGACATCAGAGGAATCTGAGGGGATTGAAGACTTGGAGCATAAATTGAGGAATCCATTGTTAAAGGGAAGCAGATAAGTGGGGAGCTTCCTCAAGTGAATTCCTTTCTGATCTGGCTGTATCCTGCTTACTTTCCAGAATCAGCCTCATAGTGTTTCCACAGGTTCTCTATCACCTTCCTCTTGCCCCAGGTACCGTAACACCTAGTTATAGCTCTGTTAGTTCACATGACTTCCTCTAGCAGAACTCATTGGCTCTAGAGTAGGAAGGAAATACAAAAAAAGATGATCCAGAGTTGTTACTTAGCAGGCAAGAAACACAGGAAAGACAAATAAGAGATCAAAAAATTAGAGGGTAGATATCTGTGAATTGTTGAAATAGCACTGTCAAAATTAAGGGGAGAAAGGAGCCAAAATAAGGCCAATGGACTGGGAGAAGAAGGGCGAATTAAGACACGAAAGATCAAGTAAGAGTGATGTGTAGGTTCAGGAAGGCTGAGATGGTAGAAAAGAGCACCAGAGACAGTGAGCAGAGAAGGGACATCAGATTTGTGGATTTTAAAGGCAGAATGATTCTGAGTAATGGAGAGATCTGATCCAGAGTCTAACCACATCTGTCTTCAGCTGAGAAAGTAGAACTGGGAGATGACAATGGTGAACTCAAAGGCTAGAGAATGATAAAGGTCATCCGTGTGACTGTTGACGCTGCCAAGGATGACAGTAAGGGCGCTGGATTAAAGAGGGAGATCATGCAGCACACGCTAGTCACTGAGGAGGATGGGTTGTCCTAGAAGATAAAAGATGATAGCAACAATGACTTGGATGAGGGGATGTTGTTCATCTTGAATTTTTTGAAGCAAACTAGTGACATCATGGGATGATGCCTTGAATGGTGCAAGAACTGGATTTAAGTGAAGCAGACTTGCGCAGTCATCAGCCTCTTTCTTCCATCGTCATCAAAGTCCAGGGGCAAGACAAAATTCAGGACAACTAGTAATGGCCCCAGATGCAGCAGATGACCTTGACCAAGCTCTAAGTCTCCATACCACCTGCTCTGGCCAACTTCATGAGCACTGGAATAAATTGTTCTCATCTTCCCAGATTAGGTGAATCTTCACATACTTGGGGTAGACATTCACCAATGGGTTCAGGCCTGTTGGTCACCCTCAATATGGTTCAGCCCATCTGCTGAGATGGCTTATGGTGGTGTGATCCCTATGTGTGCTACAGCTTCTTGGGGTCACAGATGAAAATTGAGTAATAGGTGATATAGTTGGAGAGAGTAAAGAAGGCTGGTGTGCCTAGAAAGAGCAAGTGGACCCGAAGACAGGGAACATAAGTTTAATTTGAGGCTCCAATATTTACCACCTCTGTGGCCTTTGGCAAATCACTTTGACATCTCTGGGCCTCAGTTTTCTCATCTCAAAAATGAAGGGGTTATACTAGATGATGATGGTGATGGTGATGGTGATGGTGATGATGATGGTGATGGTGATGGTGATGGTGATGGTGATGGTGATGGTGATGGTGATGATGATGGTGATGGTGATGGTGATGGTGATGGTGATGATGATGGTGATGG
>CM053774.1:1323907-1340098 GCA_028658325.1 Potorous gilbertii
CTGTCTCTGTGATATTTGGCATTACTCATATCCGTCTCTGCTTTCACAAAAACCTCCCCCTGCCCTTTTCTTCTTTGCTGACTCTTCTTTCCTCTGCTTCCTAACTATAGTTCCCTCCCAAGACTGTCCTCAACCCCCTGCAGGTTCTCGACTGGTAACTTCCTCAGTGCGCACGTCCTCTCCCATGGCTTCAATTATCACTTCTGATGAAAGTGACTCACCAATGCCTATCTCTGTCCCCGACCTGTATTCCAGACCCCTACTTGCAGCTGTTTATAGGACACTCCCACTTGTCTATACCAGTCTATATTCTCGAATCTGACATGTTCCAAACTGAATGCCTCATTATCTTTCTTTATGAACCTGTTCTCCATTTCTCACAGGGATCTCACATTTTCCTTATTTTCTGTTCTAGAAGTGTTGTGGTCATCTTCATCCCTTTCTTCTCCTTTATCCTCTATTTATATCCATGTAGTCACCAAGGTCAGTCATTTCTTCATTTGAAATGTCGCTTAGGTTCCATTTTCACTGCCATCTCATGTCTGTATCATTGCTGACCTGGAGCTTTTATTCTTATATTACCTCTTTCCAACATATCTGATATCCAACAACTTACTTTTTCTTTTTTCTTTTCCTTCTTTCCTTCCTTCCTTCCTTCTTTCTTTCTTTTTCTTTCTTGCTGGCAGGACAAATGGGATGGGAGAGGAGTTTCAAGCCTGTGAATCCACACAAGGAAGCTCCCAGTATTGAAGTGTTTTCCTTCAGTGACACAGATGGGCAACTACTTTTGTGACTTGTAGTCTTTAAGAAAAGCCCAGGTCATAGAGAAGTTACGTGAGCTACCCCAGCATTACCAAGCTAATAAATGTCAGGACAGGACTTGAACCCAAGCCTTTGTGACTATGAGATTAACTTTCTAACTAACCTCTCTCTAATCTTCCTTAAAGCGTACTTTAATCTTGTTTTAGAATCTTAGATTTAGAGCTGAAAGGGACCTTAGGCATAGTCTTAGGAGTACAGATAAAGAAAATGAGACCCAGAGAGATGAAGCAACTAACTGACCAAGGTCAGGCAGGTAGTAAGAGGCAGAGCCAGGGATTTGAACCCAGGTTCTCTGATACCTAATCCAGAAGTCAGCCGGAGAATCTAGAGAATCCAACAAACTGGAAACAACCTCTATGTCCAGTCATTAGGAAACAGATGAACAAATTATGGTACATTAATGCAGATACAGCATGGCATAGTGGATAGGGAGTTGGTCTTGAACTTAGGAAGACCCAGGTCTTACTGCTGACTCTGTCCCAGATTGGTCATGTGACCTGGGATGTCAATCTACTCATAGTGTCCAGGGAAGCCTCTATATAAGATAAAGAGAAGGTGCTGGTCTTCAGTGGCAGAAAGGATATTCCTTACCAGGACCTCCCTATATGAATGAAATCACAGATCTCATTAAAAAAAAAAAGAGTTAATGGAATAAACGTTATGCTGCTCTATATGCAGAAACATAGAAAAACATATATGAGGTGAGGCATAGTGGCTAGAACCAGGATACACACTGGCTGTAATTATAACTACACCTGGAACAGACACTAGCTGTGTGATCTTGGGTAAGTCATTTAACCCTGTTTACCTCAGTTTCCTCATTTGTAAAATGAACTGGAGAAGGAAATGGTAAACCACTCTAATGCTTTTTGCCAAGAAAACCCCAAAGAAGTTTGTGAAGTGTCAGACATGACTGAAATGACTGAACAGCAATAACTATAACACATATATTTGCATATGTATAGACACTGACTAGAATATATATACACATATATGTATATAAACTGACTATACAATCACATGTATACTGCATATGTATTGATTAGGTAACATATATATATATACATATATAAGTGTATATACTCACATGTCTTCTCTACTCACACAACCTTTATTCTAATTCAAGTCTTTCTCATTGTCACATGTACTACTGCAAAAACCTCTTAGTTAGACTTCCAGCTTTTGGCCTCCCCTTTCTCCATTTGCTGTTGTTACACATGGCTGCCAAATTTTTATTCTTAAAACACAGAACTGAGTATGTCGCTCATCCCTTTCAATAGCTCCCTACTGCCTATTGTATAAAGGACAAAACCCTCATCTTGAAATTCAATGACTTCTACAATATAACTCCTACCTTTAGAGTCATCTTGAGTGTTAATATTCTCCTTCATGCTTTGGGTTCTGGTTGAAATGGACCTCTAGCTTTTCCCCAAATAGTTCCCACTGCCATGCCCTTGCCCAGGTGGTCCCCTATATCTGGAATGCACTCTGTCCTTATCTCCACCTTGTAGATTCTCTCTCTTCCTTCAAAGCACAGCCCAGGAGCTCCGCCTCCTACACAATACCTTTCCTGATCTTCCCAGTTGTTAGAGCTCCTTCCCTCCTGAAATGACTCTGAATACCTTCTATGTCTTTTCCATGTACTTGTCTGTGTGCACATTGCATCACTCAGTAGAACATCAGCTCCTTGAAAGCAGGGGCTGTTTCATTTTTGTCTTTGTATTACTAGACCTGGGTGTATCCTGTACCTAATAGATGCTTAATAAATGCAGGCTGAATTGAAACGAATAAAACTTGAATCAAAACACAAGGATCGAGGTTGGGGAAGAAAGGAGAGTGGAAACAGAGAAGAGAGCAGAGAGGTCAATGGCACTGAATTGGGAAAAAACTGGGGGGCTTCAGGGCTGATCTGATTCACAGTATTCTCATTGCTTTCTTGTCTCCTCTGTTGACCACTACCCCGGGAAGCAAGCCAGCCTTGGGGGCTCAGAAACTAGCTGGAGAGATCAGTTCCCCAAATCTTAAATGAGACTTTGTTAAGGTTCGGCTAGGGGTTGGGGGGAGAGGGGAAGAGCCTGCAGAATAGATCCCAAAGGCTTGCTGGATATCACTGAATCAAAAGTTCCCTAGTTTCTCAACCTCTAGTTTTCATTTTTCTCCAAAAACAGTCACAAAGACATGGGATAAGAAAATTACTTATAGATCCTTTTTATAAAATTTGCCAAAATACCTATTTTTCCTTTTCTTCCATTTGCTCCTTTTTCTCCCTTTGGTCCTTGAATGCCAGGCGATCCATCTGATCCATTGTATCCTGGTAACCCATTGATCCCTGGGGGGCCTAAACCAAAACACAAAATTAGTGAATATTTGCAGAATGTTTAGCACCAGCTTTAAATTGGGCTTGAACAAATGCAATCTTTTTATGTGTATTATATAAAAAGCAGGGTAAAACCCCTAGAAAGAAAAACTGCAAGGCTGATGGGCTGAAGCCAGGCTGCCAAAGACAGTTTAACAATAGGAGTTAGCACCTTCTTCTTCCCTCTCCTTTCCCTGGGCAGTAGACAGGAAATCGGATGCTCAAAATTGTCAGCCTTACAGACTGGGGAAGGGGAATGGGCTGTGGAATTATTTCAGCTCCTTTTCCATCTCCTTCCCCCATACTCCTGCTTTGTTTAAACCTGGTGGAGGAATGTCCAGTCACGCTTCCCACGTTACTGAAAACTCAATGGTATCTTACCTGGTAGCCCAGGTGGGCCTAAAACAGAAAAAAAAAGTATATTAGAAGGAAAATTTTTGGTTAAAGTAAAATTAATACGAAAAATCAATGAACAGTGGAGTATCTCACTCCTCCCACTTACAGCGCCCCATCCCATCCCCTTTTAAGATTTATTACTAAATATTTAGCTGGCTACAATGAACAAACTGAAACCACAGCTTTTGTTTAGAGCTCATTAAATAAATGCGGTCAAAGAACCCTATGATCGATTCAACCATGACCCCCTTGCCAATAGAAATCCGTCTTTGCTTAAGTTTCACCTGACAAAGAATGTTTTCTATTCTATTCTCATAACTAATTCCATGACACAAGTGTTTATGGACCTAAATAATCAATAATCATTCCGTTTAAATTATTTAGTACCCTCTCAGAAGAGCTTTTCTTTACAAAGGTGGTCCAACTAATGGTGGCATGACCCAGTTCTCTAGGAATTCCATTTTTAAAAATTCTTTTAAGTTGTGTGAGAGAAGTTAGGGTCAGTACTATCGATCAAATAACTTCCTTCGTGCATAGTTGGCAAGGGATTTCGGGGATCCAGATGAGTCATTTAGAAATATTCCAACAAACAAATTCTTGCTGTCACAAATAGGTATACCTTACTTCACATTATTCTTGGGTGTTCAGGCAAGTTAATGAGATTGAAACATGAGAAACAGAAATAAATACTCCTGTTTTTTTCAAAGTCTATGTATAATAAAAATAGCCCTGAGTGCTGGAAAGTTCTTTCCATAAATTTATCCATGTATATGTTCACTTATTTTATTCATAAAATGGGCATTTAAGAAATTCCTGTTTCATTCTCCAGCTATGGGAGGGATAAAACAGGGCACTTTTAGATGAGGAAATTCCTTCTTTTAATACAAGGTTGGCACTTTCTCTGCCATTTATAGTCTTAGAGAATTTCCCAGTGCACTGAGAGGTTAAGTAACCTGCCCAGGGTCATGTCAGATGTCATATTGCACATTCTAGAGCAAGGCAGGTAGGATAAGATGAGAGTTCACGCACACACACACACACACACACACACACACACACACACACACACACATACTTCATTCCCCAAAGCTCCATGCTGAAGAAGTTAATATGCCTGATTTGCCTACCCATAAAAGGATTCATTCAGTGTTCCTCCCTGTGTTATTACAACTGGTAAGAGACAGGACAGCAAATGCTCTCTTTGTGCACTTGGATGGAGTCATTAGCAGCAAAAGTGGAAGTTTCCACTTTCACACAAGTATCATATTCACTTAACCACTCACTGTCACAGGCCAACTCAAACTTACATAGATTCTGAGGTTAAACCTTTTCAATACTAAGACAAGTGGTTAATTCATTCATTTCAGGCAAATAGCCAGTGGGGAAGGGGGTAAATCCAAGAAATCAGTTGTTTTAATGAATTGATGATGGATGCAATTAAACTGGTCAAGATATTCTAACCTCATAGAGATACATCTCCACCTAGGCATCCCACTCACCCTTGAAATGCCATGATGTTTGGCACCTACTGTTGCATAGTGGCTAGAATATAGATCTTAGAGTCATGAAGATCTAGGTTCTAATCCTGCCTCTGACATTTTCTTATATGACCTTGGGTAAGTCACTAAACCTTTTTGAGTCTTAGTTTCGTCATCTGTAAAATGGGGAATATATATATATATATATATATATATATATATATATATATATATATATATATGTATATGTATACACACACACACCTGCTTCTTGGGGATAGTGTGAGGCTCACATGAGATGATGTCTGTAAAGGGCCCTGGAAACTTTCTTTTAAAGTGCCAAATAAAAGTAAATACCACTTATTATCTCTATTCATTAAGTTGTTTTTGCTTCTCTCTCTCCCCCCCTTTCCCCCACCCCCAATCCCAGCTAGAAGTCTGGTATAAACTCTGTGGGGTGGTATAGAGGAGAGAAAGGCAACCCACTTTCCAAATCTAGGTCCAAATCCTGCCAATGGCATATACTGGTTGTATGACCTTGCAAAAGTCACTTAACCTCTAGGCAATTCTTAAGGCTATAATTTGTAGAGGAGGTATTGCCCAGCATCTGTTGAAGGTGTTTCCTTATCTGGGAATTTCTTATGCCAATTAAATCACAGATCTCCTCCCTATTCCTGATGTCCTTGTCTCATTTGAGTCTTATGGCAGCCTTGTGAATGAGAATCCATCTCAAGTCATTTTATTACATTTCAACTTTCATTTATTCCTGTTACCAACATATAGAGGAGAATCATACAGAGGGATGGAGGAGAGAAAGGTCTGAATATATAGGGTCTCTTCCCTAGCTGAAGCATCTGAAAATTAAGTCCATTTTGTGCCATATCCACATAAAGGTTAGGTGAAACCAAGAGCCTGTCTTAACAAGTCCATCCTCTACTATGTTCTAAGTCAGCTCATATGACACATTTCTAGGGACCCAGGAAAATCTGTGTTAGAGCACTATCAGAAACAGGAAAATAAATCTCTGGATATTTGGTCTTGGGTATGCACAAGGTTTTGAAAAGTTCATCCTAGAAATAGACCAAAGAAGAGCTGATTAGCTAGCTAATAATTCCAACTGTGAACACAAAGAGTTGTTATAAATTAGAGAATTTACATAGATTTATATCTATAGGATTGATGTCTGTCTGTTAATATAGAAATTATGTCTACTAAATTATAGATGAGTTATAGTCCCTATTGATCTAGTAGGGGAAGCTATAGGGATTATAAGACTCCTATAGTTCAGTAGATAAGTCCTAGCAAGTTCCCTAAAGCACATAGAGATTGTGGCTTGCGCTGGGTCACAAACCTAGTGAGTCTCAAAGTCAGTCTCTGAACTTAGGTTTTCTTAATTAGAAAGCTCAGCTCTCTCTCTACTGTTACCAGTGCGTCTGTTAACTCGAGCTATTTACTGCTCTTCAGAAAAATCACAGCATCTCAAAGTCAAAGGGACCTTCTATGGAATCTCCCATAAAGGGTCACCCAGTCCTTACTTAAAGTGAGCACCACTACCATGTCATAGCTCTGTGACCTTGCTCTGGTCATTTTACTGTGGTGAGCTTTAGTTTCTTCACAGATAAAACAAGAAAACTGGACTAGATGACTTCTGAAGCCTTTTCTACCTTTAAATGGATGAAGCTATGATCCTATCATCTATAGGGTACCTGTTTAGGATTTGCTATTCCTGATTCCTGGGCAGTTTTTTCAAGTTTCTTTCCCCCCAACTTCAATTCTTCCCCTTCTGCCCTCTAGCCTTTAGCAGAAGAGCTTAGTTCTCTGATGACAGCCCTCCAAAAGCCAACTATCCTGAGCCCCCTCTTGTCTTCTCTTTCTTAGGCTCAGTAGTCCCAGTTCTTTCAACGGATCCTTCTGCCACACAATTTTACGTCTCCTCTGGGTCACCCTCTGTCTGGAAGCTCTCCAGCTTGCTGAAGTCCTTACTAAAATGACTCTGAGAACTGAATGTATTAGCCCAGATGTTGTTGGCCCAGGGTAGAGCACAGCAGCTCTTACTCCTCACATTTCTAGACACTTAATGCATCCATGTAACTTGAGCCTGTGCCATAGATAACTAGACGCCACGCTAACTTCAGTATCTTTTCTTATCTCCATAGCAACCACAGACAGAGACCCAAGGGAAGAGAAAGGAGCAGCATCTGCATTCACAGCTAATGGGACCCATGTCAAGCTACAAGGACCTGCCCTGCTAAAGGGAATTTCTGGTTCAAAGTCTGGACTTATTTCCCCTCCTTAACCTTTGTTCCCAGATTCGGCCATCTCCTTGCTCTGTCTTCTTTAGCCTCAGCCACCTAACAACTAAGTGTTAGGTTTGGATTTAGAGAATCTGAGTTCAAATCTCTGCTCTGTTACTGATTCCCAGTGTGACCTTAGGCAAATTCATAACCTCTCTGGGCAAGACTTACCTTATCTGGTCCTCAGTTTCTTAGTCTATATAAAATGAGGAGGTTGGGTTCAGTCTAGCTCTAATAATAAACCTTCCTGGAGAAGTGAGTCCTTCCCCCTCCCGCCACATTTATGGTTTCCATGTGCTCATGTGCCACAGCTGGACCTGTTCAGGGCCATAACCCACAACTACTATGAGTCAACTCCACGTCCACAACATGCCAAGCTGTCAAAGACTCCCATCCTGAAATCCTAGAGCCCAGGTTAGTGCTGAGGCATCTGGCACCCACTCATCTTTCAGATCTATACTTAATGACAGAGCTTTCCAAGTAAAATCAGGCCCATTTTCAAGTCAGAGGGAAAAGTAAAAAGAGCTGGCTTTTTTTCCGCAGCCTTTCGAGGTGCCAAGTATTAACATCCTCAACCAATTTCCAGCAGAGATAGGATTCCTCTTCCCCACCCCCTGCACAATCACAATTCAGCAACAGCCTCATCACACAGCATTCACTGCTTAGCTCCAAAGCCATTTTATCATCATAAAATAAATTGGGAAAAGGTGAAAGAAACGGCTATTCTCTTTCAGCAGCGATTTTGTGCTTGTAATTTCACTTATCCACTCATTTCTTTAGTACCCACCATGGTCACATGCCAAGGCAGAGATGGAAGATATTCAAGTCACAGAATCTTAGGGGAAAAAAAAGAGATATTTTTCCCCCAAAGCTGTTTATTGTGCTGCTTGAAATTTCATTAGTTTAGATCAATTAATATTTATTGAACAGTCTCCAAGATCAATCAATCAATACTCAATAAACACTTTTTAAATGCCAACTATTAGTAGGACAGAATAGAATGAATGGGAAACATATTAGCTTCTGAGCCTGCTCAGTGAACCAACTACCTTGACAAAGTAGAAAGCAAAGTAGGTGGTACAGTGGATAGAGCACTGGCCTTGGAGTCAGGAAGACCTGAGTTGGAATGTGACCTCAGACACTAATTAGCAGTGTGACCCTGGGCAAGTCACACACAAGTTAACTCTGATTGCCTCAAAAAATAAAAAAGTAAAAACTTGTTGATGAATTGAATGACTTTTTACCTGTTTACCAGCCTGCCAAACCCTGAATATTTTCAGGATAATGCAGATTTAGCATGTAAGCAATATAGTAGTTACACTTAATCCCACCAAGTGGTATTGCTGCCATGATGGACATGTAAGGATGATCTCAACTCCAGTGTAAATACAAGGATTGCATCTTCTCCTTCTTTTGTACCCCTGAGGTACAGTCAGTTCAAGGCTTTGATATTGCAATCCCTATTTCCCTATTCATCCCCAATTTATAGGACTATAGGATAACAGATAATAGAACTGGAAACAACTTCAGAGATCATCAGAGTCCAGTCTCTTAATTTTACAGATGAGGAAATTCAGGGCCAGGTCACACAACCAGTTAGTATCTCAGACAGAATTTCAACTTGGATTGTCCCGATTCCAGGTTCAGTGAGCTATCTGCTGCACCACTTTAGCTAGGTTGGGTCAAGGGGGCTGGGCAGAGAAAGAGGTAGCTGTCACCTGCTAGTGAAAAATTCCACCCCCCCCAAAAAACCCCTAAGGCACAAATATACACACATTACTTCAGTCACTAACCATTAACATTTTTATCATATTCTAGGTATTCACAACATTTTGTGTGTGGTGAGCGCCTGTGGGAGTCTGATGAAGTTCACAGACCCCTTTCTGGAATAGCATATTTTTAAAAATTTGTAATTTGTAGTTTTTAAAAAACTATACAAGATTAGTGAAAATAAAGATGTATTTTTTCCTATTCAAGTTCTCAGATCCCCTAAAATCTATCCATGGACTCTTGGGGGGAGTGGGGTTGGTTCACGGATGTGAGGTTAAGAACTCCTGTTCTAGACTCCAAAAGGGAATAAAATACTAACATAGAGTCCCTGTTGTTAGGAAACTTCCAGTCCAGTTGGGGGTTTTGGGAGGAGGAGGAAGAGTAAAAAATAGGCTCATGTACAGAGTAACTATGGTGCAAAACAGAACGTGACTAATGCTCTGTGAGAAGCATAAGGTGTCTTGGGAGTTCAGAGGAAGGGGAAGCTATCTCTGCCTGGAGAGATCCACACAGACAAGAAGGGAGCGTGTCAGGTAGGATCTGACTCATATAGGGAGGTGGGGAGAGGTGAAAAGAGGGCGAGGGGAAGGGGCATCATTCCATCTAGTGGGAGCTGACTAAGCAAAGGCCCCAGAAGCAGAAAAGCCACAGTTTGAGTTTAGATGGAGCATTCGTGGTTGTTTAGCCTTTTTTCAATCATGTCTGACTCTTGATGACCCTTTTTGGGAGGGTTTTCTTGGCAGAGATGCTGGAATAGCTTGCCATGTTTTCCAGTTCATTTTACAGATGAGGTAATTGAGGCAAACAGGGTTAAGTGACATATCCAGGGTCATCCAACTAGTAAGTGTCTGAGACTGGATTTGAACTCAGGTCTTCCTGACTCTAGCCTAGTGCTCTATACACTGTGCCACCTAGCTGTTCCATGGATGGAACATAGGATTTGTGAAAAGATGCTTTGGGAGATAAGGGAGGACAGCTTCAGAGCTAGTCTCTTGAAAGCCTTGAATGTCAAACAAAAGAAGTTTAGACTTTATTTTGTATGCACTGAGAAGTCACTGATAATTGCTGAATTAGAAGGATGATAGGATAGAGAACAATTAACCTGGCAGTGGATCCTAAAAGGATTGGAGCTGAGACGACTGGAGGTAGAGAGGCCAAGGAGGAGGCCCTTACAGTGGTTTAGGTGAGAGGTAGAAGAGGGAGATGGCGGCAGTGGAAATGGAATAGAAGGGATGGATGCAAGGGATATCTGTGGGGTCAAAACAAGAGCACTTTATAACTGATTAGATAATCAATGAGATATTACCTAATCAGAGAATCATCTCTTCATATTTTTATAGTGCTTGATGGCTTCTAATATTTCCTTGTGAGCTAGGTAATGCAGGCATCCTTATCTCCATTTTACAGATGAAGGAACTGAATCCTGAAAAGGCTACGGGACTTGCCCAGGGTCACATAGGTAGTCAAAATCCGAAGCAGGATTCAAACCCAGGTCTCCCTGATGCCAATTTCAGCATTCCCTTGACTGTTGGCATTCATCTTTATAGAAGTAATACTGAAGTATGGAGTGGGATGAAGTCAAAAAGGAAACATCCTATATTGAAAGAGCAGAGGGACCAGGGAAAGGAACAGAGAAGAGGTCAAAGGGATTGGAAAAAGGTCCAGAAGAATGTGATGCCATCAGCAATAACCCCCATGGCTATTAATTCCCCTTCCATTCTCCCTTTTTCTAAGGTTGTGCTGCCCCTTTTTGACCCCTTTCTCTTTTCAGCACTTTTCTTTATGTTCATTTGAACCTGATTAGTGCAAAAATGATGGGGAACTAGGCTGGAATTTCACTTGTTCCACTTATCCTAGGGGAGACCTTGGTCCTAATATAGACATGGCCACACAGCAGGTTTTTGGGGTTTCTTTTTTCATTGACTTGTTGGTTAGATCCAACCTAAGTAGATCCAACCTTCACTTTTACAATTGTTTTGTACATTGTGCATACAGAAATGATGTTCACATCAATAAGTTTGAAAGGCATTCTTCCTTCTGAGTTGGTAAACCTTGCTTTTGACAGCTCATTTATGCTATTGAGTTGTTAGTAAGGTTATTTTGCTTAGCACCAAGACGAAATCCACGACTCGGTTCAAATTATTGCAAATTTCTAAATTATTGCCAGAATTAATGATCTTTTACTGTAAGTAGCTAAATCCCCTTGAAGTATGCATATTGAAAATATTGTGACATTTTATAGTGACTACCCATATTAGGATCCCCCCCATTACATAATATCTCTGAAAGTAAACCAGAATTTCATTTTCAGAATGATTCTTTTTTCCCGGTGATCACTCTGCCACTGGGAATTCTCCTAGTATGCATTTTCGACATATAAGACAGAACAGTTTACTAAATCTGCGAGCATACCTGTTAAGCAGATTCCTTTGGTGCTGTTACATAAATCCAGCATCACCCGAACCTAAAAGTATAACAAGAGTGAAATTAACCACAAAATACAAAATAGTGAGCTCTAGACTGGAAGAAAAAAGGTTACTGGTTCTCTAAAATGACTAATAAGCAGAAAGATTTTAGAGAAAATATTTGGCAATGTCAGTGGAATTTGCAAAGCTAAACAATGAGCAAAATGTGTGAATTTTGAAAATCCTTAAAATAGCAGGCAAGAAAGGTTTGTTATGGATCCAAAGAAGCAATCAGCTTCGGTTTTTAAATTTCTATTCTACTCTCTTGGAATAAAGAAAGTTGGCTGAGGTTTTATTAAATCTGGACTTATCACTCACAAAGAAATATGGAGTTTTATAGTTAGAAATGACCTTAGCGGTTATGAGGTTCAGCCCCTCTGTTTTACAAATGAGAAAACTGACTCTAGAGATGGCAAATGACTTAGTGCACATTACATAATAACTGGTGCTTCAATTATTCATTCCATGGTCATAAAGTCCAGTGACAGGATCCAGATATGCTTCTATTAACAGAGTGGTTTGTAAAAGCTAAGCCAACTTTCAGTGGTGCATATTGGATTAGCAAGGGTTAACACTTAAGTGGATACTAGTTACTTGGTATAACTAGAGGTGAAGGATTGATTATATTGGCCCAAGAAAGGATAGGATTTTATACCTGTGGGGTTCATCAACAGTCTTGCGTGTTCATATACATGAAGAACTGGTTTCTATTTGTGATATGTCTAGACAAGGACTGTGCATAATTTAGTCTAGTTCAATTGAATCCACTAAGCAGAAGGATGAATATTATTCTATCCCCAGTTCTGAGACCCATAGCCTGATGGTACAGTGGTAAAAGCAATGAAATTGGAGTCAGAGAACCTGGGTTCAAATACTGGATTTGCCAGCTGTATGACCTTGGCCAGATTACTTAAACTTCATGAGGTTCAGTTTTCTTATCTGTAGAATGAGATGATACCTAAGGTCCTTCCTAGCTCTAAATTCATAATCCTGTGTATATTGGCTCATGGTGTTCAAACCACTTGAGGTGAACTCCCTTTCTGCTAATCCCATGGCTATTGTGTCTTTTGTGTAGGATCAGAATTTACCTATGCCAAGAAACCTTTACTGATTAATCCAATTTCACCTTTTTTAAGACCATTTCTCTCCTTCCTGCCCTCCCTTCCTCCCTCCCTTCTTCCTCTCTCTCTGTCTCCATCTCTGGCTCTTTCCATCTCACTGTCTCTCTCCCTCCTGAATTCTCTTGATTACTTGTGTAATCCAGGATCTTCAAGATGGCAGGACAAATGAACACATAAATGGAAGGGAAAAGCTAAAAAGACACTCAACCCAGCTTACTGTAGCTTAGGTTTAAACTCCTCTAAAATACTACCTATGGGCATCTAGGGTGAACTGGATACAGTGCCAGGCCTGGAGTCAGGAGGAGCTGAGTTCAAACCCAGCCTCAAGCACTGTGATCCTGGGCAAGTCACTTAATCCTATTTGCCTCAATTTTTCATTCAAAATGAACTGGAGAAGGAAATGGCAAATCATACTAGGATCTTTGCCAAGAAAACCCTAAATGGGGTCATGGAGAGTTGGACACAACTGAAATGCCTCAAAAACAACCATAAATGCTACCTGCCTGAACCCTCAGAGAAAAGTCAAAAGCGTTTCAGACGTCTCTTTAAAAGATTCTTCATATATTAATTGTAGTTATTGAGGATTATTAGATAGGGAAATAGAATCTACCTACTGGCTAATCCCAGGATGAAACTCGTCAAAGGTATTATAGCAGGATGGGGATGGATGATCATACAATTTAGGCTAACCCATTTTTGTGTAGGATCAGAATTCATCTTTGCCCAGAAACTTTTGTTCATTAACCTAATTCTACTTTCATTAAAATTCTCTTTTTTCCCCCTCCATTCTCCCACTTACTTATGTAACCCAGAATCCTAAAGGAAGTCAGACAAGATGATTTATTAATGCAGGACTTGCTAATAAAGTGAATTATCTAATTTGTTTAACTCATGACTTACTTCAAAAGAACTTCAGAAATGTTTAACATCTCTGCTGTCAATTTCTAGAAACTGCAGTTTTGATTTGGGGAAAGCAAAATTCTGTCTTTTAACTAGGGTTCAAACGGTAGCTAAGGAAGCCAGGGAAATTTCAGATTTGCATTTTTTTAGGAAAGCCGGTGTGTGTGAAGCTCCTTATAACTTCTATCAACATAATTATTTTTGAGGAGTACTCCCTAATGATAGCCAGCATTGACTATAACATGTTATTTCTATTTCTACTCAGACTTCAGTTAGGAAAGATAAACTAATTATTTCTCATGGATTTCAGAAGCATTGTGTTTTCTATCTGCGTGAAATTTAGCAGCTTAAAATCATCCAGGACCATTTCCTACTTTTAATTTCACCTCTTTCAAAGTAAATTTTGAAGGCTTCCATAATCTGGTTACTAAATAGAATATTCATGGTTGGTAAAGTGCTAAAATTTGTTTGTTTTTACATGCTTTTCATTTCCAGATACATTCCACCAGCTCCTTCCCTCTTAGAAAACTGTCCTCATAAAGAGGGAAGGATAGTTCAGCAAACGAGTCAACATGTCAGCAGAATCTGATATTATATACTATATTTTTTACGTATTGTCTTCTTCCTCTGCAAAGAAGGAGGAAAGTGCATTCTTACATTTCTGCTTAGAATTTCACAATATTCAATTTTGACAGTTCTGTGGATGCAGTTCTCCCTGTTTTGGTACTGTCGTCTTGTTTACATTATTTTCCTGGCTCTGCTTACTTTTTTATCTGTTCATTTAAGTCTTTCTGTGCTTCCCTGCGCTCACTATGTCTTATGGGACAGTAAGATTCCATTACATTTAAGTATCACGATCTGTTTAGTCATTTTCCAACCAATTTTGTTTTCAGTTTTTTTATTAAAAAGTGCACTGCTATAAAGATCTTGGGGTATGAGGCATTCTTTTTTTTTTTTTTTGATCTCCTTGAAGTAGAAATCTACCAGGTGGATCTCTAACTTAAAAGGAATGGTTATTTTATTCACTTTCTTAGCCTAATTCCAAATTACCTTGTAGTCTGATTAAACCAATTCACAGCTCCAACAATATCATATTCATATACTTTTTAAAGTTATTTAAACAAATAAAAGACCCCAACAAACTCAAGGGATCAGTCTATTATGGAGTGCCAGGGGTGTGGCCTTCTAGGTCTTTGGGTGCAGCCCTTTGACTGAATACAAGTTTTGCAGAACAAACCCTTTTATTAAGGGAATTTTTTCTGTGAAGTTTGTATTCAGTCAAAGGGCTACACTTGAAGACCTAGAGCTCAAGGCCACAGGTTCCCCACCCCTAGGTAGGCATTAAAATTCCTACAATTCTCTGCACTTTTAAAAGGATGAATGAGAATATGGAAATCATTGTCCCAAGGCAATTTTATTCATTAAATACACATTTCAGGTAAACTAAACATTCCACTCCCTGGCCATGTAAAATGAACAATGAAAACCATCTATTTCGAAAACATTTGTTTTCAAGCTAATGAAGACTGAAGATTATTTTTCTCCCATTCTCTCTGATTGATGCAAACATTTGGTTAGGGTCCACTAATTTTACACCAGCGTACTATACTGATATCATGGCAGCCTACTACAAGCAAAGGCACTCAGAAAAGCAATTAGGTGGTATAGTAGATGAATTGCTGGATTTAGAATGAGGAAGACTTAAGTTCAAATTCTACTTATATGACCCAGGCAAGTCACCTAACTTTCAACCTCAGTTTCCTAACCTGCAAAATGGGAATATTAACTAGCACCTACCTTTCAGGGTTGTTGTGAGAATCAAATGTGATGATATAGTTAAAGTACTATATAAATGTTACCTATTATTTTTTGGGAGATCTGGGTTCAAATTCTAGACTTGCTATATACTACCAATATATAACTCTGGGGTAGGCAAAATTAATGACTCTGGGCCTCAGTTTCCCTATCAGCAAAATGAGAATACTGAGTTAGATCATCCTTAAGGTCCCTTCTTACTCCAAATGCTATAAAATCCTATGTTACTGTAACAATGACCACTTCTCTCTTTTCACAAAAATCTGCGAGGTAAACCATTTAAGTGTTATTAGCCCATTTGCAGATGAGAAAATTGAATTGTTTAGTCACGGCAAACTCTGGAGACAAGATTCAAACTCAGGTCTTCTGACATAAACTCCGATGATTTTTTTCCCACTCTATTCTACTATTTCCTCTGCTGTAGGTGGTTGTAGAATCATAGGTATTGTTTGTCCGTCATTGCTGAAGAAGTCCACGCCATCAGAGAAATGATGACATAACTTGCACTTGACTTTGTTTTGAGTGAGGAAGGGCTGTGCAAGTCACTAACCTCACTTCTCCTTCTGAGCCATCTGGATTCAGTGACCAGATATTCATCAGGATGACTAGATATGAACCAGGATGCAGTGGGAGACCTTGGCCCCTTTAGGCCAAAGTCTTTGCAGGTAGACAGGGTGAAACAAAGCCCATTCATTGAATAGGACTATTTTAAAGGTAGCTAGGGCATGGCCCCTTTAATGAGGCCAAGAAAAAGCAAGACATTAGACTGGGAGG
>CM053774.1:1340598-1359357 GCA_028658325.1 Potorous gilbertii
GTTCCTCAAACTTTTCAAAGTTCTACATCATGTGCTACTAACACATACTCCTCTCCCAGGTCCCCTCCATCCTTATCTCTCCTCCCTCTCGACATTAAGCACATTTTGCTTCAATCAGTTGGGCAAAACTATAACAAGCAACTCTGGCTCTCAGAGAAGGAGAACATGAGTCGGAGCCTGAGAAAATTCTTTTCTAAATTAGTTTAGGCATTGTCAGAGGATGCAAAGACTCGGCAACACTGGCTTGTGTGGGTAGACTGCTAGATACCACTGCAGAGGGGAGATATGAGGAGAGGGGGTAGAACACAGGACCTGGATGGACCAGAGAGAGGCACGCCTGGAGCGCAGCTGTTTTTGGTGGTAGTTGTTGGGAGGCAGGGTGGGAGAAGGACGTGTGCCATCTGGCAGCTTTCTGTTTTTTGTTATTCTTGTTATTAAATATCTTGACAGGGAGGTAGAGTACATAGGGAATGTTGGAGTCAGGAAGCCTTGTTAAAATCCTACCTCTGACACATGCTACCTGACTGGGTCTTGCCAAGGCAACTCTATAAACCAACTATAAATTGCAGGGTAGATGCCAATCTTCATTGGTAGAGGAACTTTCCTTACTGGAAGTTCTCAATGCCAGTGAAATCTCAGGTCTGACTTAAATAAAAAAAAATTCTTGTCATTAGACACTAAACTAAGATGATCCTGAAGAAGATACACTCTCAGAGTCACAGAATTTTCCCATACTGGGTCCTAGTTATGTCTCTGCCAGTGAGGCCAACACTGCACCTTTGATCTCAAGTACACAATAGCCCTTAAGTTTTTCTAAACTTCTTCACTCATATGTACCCTTAAAAAAATTACCATGAACCAGAAAAATCATCAACCAACATGAGCATTTTCATACGCAGGTCATGTGCATATATGGCCAGAAAAAGATAATTATGTATGAAATCATGAATTCTATTACATGATTTGTTTCTTTTAAAAATAGGCTAAATTGAATGTGGTAGTACCAACATTGCCTATAATCTTCTGAACTTCCTTCTGCTCTTTTCTGTGTATTATTAAAATATTTCATTGACTCTCTTTTTTAAAAATTACATTACCATAACTACCTCTTCAATCTCTTTCCCTCAAATAATGACTAATATTTATATAGTGCTTATTCTGTGCCATGCACTGGGCTAAATCCTTTATTTTTTTTATCTCATTTGATCCTCACAACAACCCTGGGAGGTAGGTGCTATTAATATCTCCATTTACAGATAAGGAAACTGAGGCAGAGGTGAAGGCCAAGGTCACACAGCTAGGAAGTGTCTGTGGCTGGATTTGAACTCTGGTCTTCTTGACTCCAGGCCCAGCATTCTATTCACTGTGCTGCCTAGTTGGCCAAAAAAGAAAAAATACCCTTTCTATAACAAGTATAATCAAACTAAACAAACTTATATTGTATTGATTCATGTATGAAAATGTGTCTCATTCTGCCCTTACAGTCAGTCTATCACCTCTTCATCAGGAAGAGGGAAACACATCAGTTTCAATCTTCTGGATGAGTGACAGGTCATTGCACTGATCAAAGTTCCCAAGTTTTTCAAAGACGCTTTCCTTCTTAACATTATGGTCATTGTATAACCAGTTCTCCTTGTTCTGCTCAGTTTATTCTGTTTGCATCAGTATTCACACAATTCTTTCTAGTTTATCTGAATCTGTCCCTTGTTAAATTTCTTACGGCATAGTAATACTCTATTAAATCAATATACTGTAATTTGTCAAACCATTCCTCAGTTGAGAGGTCTCCATTTTGTTTCCGAGCTTTTGCTACAATAAAAAGTTCTGCAAATATTTTGTACATATAGACCCAATCTCTCTCTCTCTCTCTCTCTCTCTCTCTCTCTCTCTCTTTTAGATCTCTTTTGGAAACAAACTTAGCAAGCTTAACCTGGAGAAGAGTACTAGTAACATTCCTGGGTCAAAGGAAAGGCGCATTTTAGTGACTTTTGTGTTATCATTCCAAACAGCTTTCTAGAATTGTTGGATTGAGTCACAGCTCCACCAACAATGTGCTACTCTACCAGTCCTTCTACAGTTCCACCAACAATGTGCTAGTCTACCAGTCTTCCCACAGCTCCACCAACAGTGCATTAGTATACCAATCCTCCAACATCTCCACCAACAATGCATTAGTGCACCAGTCCTCCCACAGTCCCACCAACAATTTGTGGACAATCTGATAGGTCTGAGGTGAAACCTCATTGCTGTTTTCATTTGCATTTCCCTTATGGGTGGTGATTTGGAGCACTTTTTCATATGTTGATAGTTTAGATATCTTCCCTTGAGAACTACCTGTTCATATCTTTTTTCTGTTTATTTATTGAAGGAATGACTCTTATTCTTATATATGTGTATGAATTCTCCATATATATATTTTAGACCTTTGTCAAATACATTTTATGCAAAACTTTTTCCCCCCATTAACTGCTTCCTTCTAATTCCAACTGCATTGATTTTATGCAAAACCTTTTCAATTTTTTGTAATCAGAATTGTCCATCTTCCCTTTTGTGATTCTTTTTATCCCTTGCCTGGTCATGAACTCTTCCCTCTCCATGGTGGGAAAAGGCATCCATGTCTCCTTCTATTCTCCTTTCATCTGTTCCTCATATACTTAACCTTCAAAAAGGCTGTCCACTATAGCATCTCTGGGGAGAGAAGGGAAAATCTAATGATAAAGTGCCTACTTATTCACAAATTCTGAGGAAACATCACCTTTTATTATGACTTTTCATTTTATACAGATATGAATGGCTTTATTCTGAATGGGTTATTCTTTGAAGGAAAGAATTTTCTAGTGAAGGGAAAAAGGTAACGGAGAAGATCACTCAGAACATCTCCCTCACTGGTACTGACTTTAGAGAGACAAAAATACTGACATTTGTTCACTTCTAGGGAATAAAGTGCCCTCTGAACAGAAATAGAGACTGGAGCTCTGATTCCCAGGATAGGGAACTCCCTGGATGAAGAAACTCTCACCAGTGGAGGTAGGTACCTTTTCTTCCCAAATTTAATACTGTAAAAGAATTATGGAAATCTTAGAGCATGACAATGAAACATGGACTATAAGTTTTTGAAGGATTAAAAATGGGCATCACTCATTTTGTATAATTAAAAATGGAGAGACACGTGGTGGGTGGGAGAAGGCTCCAACATCCAGTATCCAACATCCAACAAATAAGGATCTTTGAAGAACAGGAGTGAAAGATCTCATCAAGGAAGGTATGACATGAGAAAACCGGGTGTTAGGTATGATGGATGAACACTCAGAGTTTCTCCTTTAGAGAAAAAGAGGAAGACCTCCAACATGTCAGACAGGCACTCTTTGGTGAACTTAGAGCACAATATGGACAAGAGTCACATGAAATGGGCAGAATGTGTTGCTATCTGCATCATTGAAGGTAACTTCCAAATTGGTGAGACCACAGATCCATTATAGTCTATGAGCAAGATGCCCAATAGAGAAAGATAACATTTGGACATTGGGGAAGGGAGATGATGTCTTATTTGCTAAATTACTGTCTGTTTTCGAGTTACCTTGTAAGATGTAAGGGGAAAGAGTTATGGCAAATGCATATAGCTGGGTAATTATAACTGATCTCTGGAGAGAGATCCTCCCCCAAATAGGACAATAGCAAGGGCCTTGAGAGCATGTGACTAGTTTACTCTTCCATGTTTTGGTGAAGAGATGTACCATCCTTAAGCTTCCAAGAAGGTGAATTGAGTTTATTCAAAGTAGAAATTGAAAACAATAGACACATAAGAAAACTGAGCACTTGCTTATTTCAGCATCGAGGGCCAAGCCAGCAAATCCTGTCAGTTCTCTAGCCAGAGGTTATGACATCAGCCTCTACCTTTTGGGATCAAGGTCTATCAGATTTCCTAAAAGTGGTTCCCATGACCATAGCTATTGTTTTAAAAAAACAGAATATTGTGAATTTTCTTTGTTATTATCAGTATCTGACAAGTAGGTTAGAACACAGGTCTAGAGTTGGAAACGTTCTTTTTACGGATGAGGAAAATTAGTTGTTTCAAACAGGATTGCTCTTTTTCTCCCTGTAAGATGTTACTGCATAAGAGTGTGGCAGTGTTTTTCCATAATAAACTTGTTAAGTAGGTACTGAAAACTGTCGACTTTTGGTAGTATTGAAGGACAAATTGATGCCAGAGGTGTTACTGGTATGGAACAAGACAGGGCTTGTTCTAGGACGCCAACATGGGGGGAGGGAACTTCCTTTCAGTGGCCCTGGCCTCCTCTGCACTGAGCCCTGACCTGCTATACACAGCTCCCATGGCAGTGGGCATTAGACAACACATCTCCCTGAATGCCTGCCCTTTGGTTAGACTGTAGCCTGTATTACAGATCTTGCCTCCAGCCCCAACTCAACTATTTTTGTCCCAGTTAAAAAATTCCTAGCTATATCTCTTTGACTAGCACTGTTTTAGTAAAAAGAAGAATTAGAGGAGAAACTGTGAAATTATGGAATGATTTGTCAGTTCTCTGGACTCTGAATCCAGACATTTGTGCTCCAATTTTGGTGGAAACTGAAAAATAACATCTATGGCAATTCGATGGTGTAGTGGATAGAATGTCGGACCTGGAGTCAGTGAGACATGAGTTCAAATCCTGCCTCAGACATTTACTAGCTGTGTGCCCCTGGACAAGTCACTTAACCCTGTTTGCCTCAGTTTCTTCATCTATACAATGAACTGGAGGAGGCAATGGCAAACTACTCCAGTATCTTTGCCAAGAAAACATCAGGTGAGGTCACAGACATGACTAAAATGACTGAACAATAATAAATAGAATGATAAAGAGAAAAATTGTCTCCTATAGAGAAAAACAGATTCAATATTTTCAGTCATCTTGAGAATCAGCTATGTATCTATATTAGAGATTCTATTGATTTTGAAGAAACTTTAATAACTGACCATTAAGGGATACTGACTGTTCCTCCTTCTCCACTCCTCCCCCTCCAATAATTCAAACCAATGATGATGGACTATGTGTAGCCAAGACCAGGGGCAGGATGCAGAAAGTGAAACAAGAAAAATCACACAAAAAGAAAATAAACCTTAATTAACTTTTTAATCTTATATCCAGAAATAGTCTGGAGAATACTTCTAGAGAAGAGACTTTACTTATGCTATCATGACAGAGCAGGGCAGAGTACTGACTTAGGAAGGCGTGGATACAAATCCTTCCTCAGATACGTATTGGTTGTAACCACTCCATTCCCAAGGAGCTCTCTCCTAAGTCACCCGATGGATGCTGAAGTGCATGGATGGAAGGAGTTCCTTTTACAGCTAAAAAATGGTCATGATAACCAAAAAAAATGAGCTTTTTTAGATGGTCTTTCAATTTCTTACATGTATTTACAAAATTTTGGTTAGTTCTGTATCAGTAAGGTAAGAGTTAACCTCATCCAGGGAAAATTCTTCCAGCCAATTTGTGCTTTAAAAGCTTGCTTTGGGATGAAAATGATGACATCCAGTGGCACAGGAAACAAAGAAACTGGACAAAGCTTTTCCTAATGCTGAATTTGGAGAAGGTGAAGTTAGGGACTGAACGACAGTCATTTTGGCTGAATTAAAGATCTTTTCTGCATCTTAAATGCTTGAAGGAAGTCCGCAGGACTTCCTGTTTTCTAGTTGGTTATGTGTTTTTTGGCTGCTCAAAATCTTCCAACTGAACTGTCTTTGATTCAGTTTGAGATGTTTCATTGGTTTTAATGGGTCTTTAATAATAACAGCTAGCATTTATATAACAATTTAGGGTATGGGAAGCATTTTTGTCGTTCACTCATTTTTCAGGCATGTCCTACTCTTCACGATCCCATTTGGGGTTTTCTTGGCAAAAATACTCAAGTGGTTTGCCTTTTCTTCTTCTAGTTCATTTTATAGATAAGGAAACTGAAGCAAGCGTAAAGTGACTTGCCCAGGGTCACACAGCTAATAAGTGTCTGAGGCCAGATTTGAACTCTGGGAGATGAGTCTTCCTGACTCCAGGTCAGGCACTTTATCTACTGTATCACCTAGCTGCATTTTACCTTAAAGAGAAAGGAAAATTTCAGCAGGCAGAGATGGAGAGAATATATTCCAGGCATGGGGAATGGCATGAACTCATGTTTGGTGCCACAAAAATGCAGATCAGATAGTAGTCAAATCTGACCAAAATGGAGAGTAAGTCAAGAACAGCATGGAATAGAGCTGGAAAGACAAGTTGGAGAGCCTTAAATATCAGGAAAATAATTTTCATTTTACCTGTCTGAAGGCAATAAGCCCCTCTTTGCACAAGTGAGCGATATCATTAGACTCATGCATTAGGAAACTTTTTAAAAAAATAATTGATCTACTGTCTTTACATCATCTCAATTTCTAAATATAACCCTCCCCTCACATATACACACATTTCCCTATTCCTTAAATTTTCCCTTATAATGAAAAATAAAAGAGGTAAAAAAAAATTGGTTCTATAAATGCCACTACCAAGTCAACTGAATCTGACGGCTGATTGCATGCAATATTCCATACCAATCATCCCCCAACTCTGCAAGGAAGAGAGGGAAGATCATTTTCTCACTGCTTAAGGAAATGATTTTGGCTTCTCTGTGAAGGATAAACTGGAGTACTGAGATGTTGGAGGCAAGGAGACTCATCAAGGTAAAGAGAAAGAGAGAGAGATGCAAAAATGTCTCAGGATATGCACAACCTATATCAAAATGCTTGCCTTCTCAATGGGTGGGGAGAGAATGTGGAAATAAATTTTTTAAAAAATGAATGTTAAAAATTGTTTTAACGTAATTGGGAAAAATAACATGTTAAATATCTATGTCTCGCTCTCTCTCTCTCTCTCTCTCTCTCTCTCTCTCCATATATATATATATATATATATATATATATATATATATATATATTGAAAGATGTTGTAGGGGGATAGAGTCAATAGGATTTGGCAACTGATTGGATGTGGGGTCTGAAGGATCAAGGATTTTGAGACTAGTTGACTGGGATGATGGCAGTGCCATTAATAGAAATAGCAAAATTGGAAGGAGTGGTAGGGTTGGTGGGGGTGGGAGGGAAAAGATAAGTTCCATCTTAGACATAATGTTTTTGAGGTGTCCACAGGAATCCACATGGAGATACTAACAGGGAAGCTGGAGATACAGAGGTGGAGCTCAGAGGAGTGAGTGCAGTTGAATGTATAGATATAGCATCACCTGTGTGGAGGTAACAGTTGGAGTCATTGGATGGCATGAAACCTAGGCAAAAGAACAGAGAAAAAAGGGAGGAACTTTGTGTATTTTCCTAGGAGATTCTGAAGAACTAGGGAAGCTAATGAAGTTCATTTCCACAGCCTTCTCAAAAACCTGCTCAGCAAGAATTGTCACTTATCCCGAGGCAGTATTTATGAGGCTGTTTTCAAGGATTTCAGGTTTCAGTTGTGGTTTATTGGTCAGCTTTCACAGTGCCTAGATTCATCGGATCTTAGTGGACCTGAGAAGATATCTAGTCTAACACCCTCTCATTTTACAGATGAGGAAACTAGAAAGACCTAGAGAAGTTAAGAGATTTGTTCAAGAGTGCATAAGTAGTAGGAGTCAGGGGTGTGATTTGAACTCTAACTCTAATATAGCTAAATATGATAATATAAATGAATAAAAATAACTAACACTATAACTCTGCTAGTGTTCTTTCTGCCATATCACACTGACTGCTAGAAGCTCATGATGACGACTGATAGAAGAAAAGAAAAGGTTCTTAGGAATTTTGCATTTTTAATGCTTCGATAGGTCAGTGGATGTATGATTGAATTGGTGGAGGTTCACTCTTCAATAATGTAGTCTGGAAGTCATCCATGCCTCCCTCTTCTGAGCAACTTTTGCTCATGCCTTCAAATAAAAGTATCATAGAGCTACACCCAACATGGAGGTTTCCTTTAGATTTCCTGACAAAGATTGGGAACCAGTGGAACCAAGCCACTTATTTCTTATTCTTTTTTCTTTTGACATGACATTTACTTTCCCGCTAGTCATTCATTTCTCTGATGACATCAAATACTGAAAAACATAATGGATGCTTTTAAAAGATAAACTGTTTTTCAGTTGAAGATTTTGCCCATTCCTTAGTGTAAGATGCTAATGAAAGCACCTCTTTTGGGGGCATAATTCTTTTTATTTAGACATATATATATATATATATATATATATATATATATATGTTCATTTCATGTGAAGTCAGAGACATGTATTTTTTGGAAAATGTACAATTTATTGTAGAATTGAGAGCATATGCAGTTTCATAAGGTTTTTCTATACATATATCCAAATCATTGTTAAAATTCAAAATGTGGCAAATATGGCTAATGGTTAGTATCTTGTCTTCCTCACATGATCATGTCTATATTTTTCTGTTTACATACTAGAATCTTCCTGTAAAATCCATGAGCGAAGGTACTATATTCATTTTTTCTATGCATCTCTAGTGTCTGATATGAGGCTTTATATACAAAAAGTGCTTAATAAATGCTTGTGGGTTCAGAAGAGGGACAAGGGTGGAGTCTGGGGGATATGGATATTTAGGGGAGGTGAGGAGAATCAGGAAAGGAGTGACCAGATGGATAGGAGAAGTAGGAGAAAGAAGAGTCAATGAGTCCAAAAGAGGAAACAGAATTCAGGAGGATTAAGGAGGGAAATAGCGTAAAATGATTCAGAAAGATCCAAGAAGAGAACACAAAAAAGTGAAACCAAAGGTCGGAATTACAAGGACCAAGTCTCATCCCAGAGAAGAGTTGAGAACATGCATCTCACTCCCTTCTTTGCAGAAGTGGGTAACTGTGGGTACAGAATAGTGCATATACTGTCTGATGTGGTCGATGCGTTCGTTTAATTTGCTGAACTGCTTTTTCATTTTTTTGATCCTTGTTAAAAGAGACTCTATGGAACAGTGCCTAGAGAGTTGGCGTCAAAGCTAGGAAGCTCTGGGTTCAAATCCAGTACCTGATACACCAGCTATGTGACCCTGGGCAAGTCACTCAAATTGTCAGTGTCTCAGGCAACTCTCTGAGACTGTAAAGCTTTAAAAGAGACACTCATCTGCACTGGCTGAGGGAGCCTGTTCACTTGAGAATTCCTTCTACCAAAGAAATCATGAGTCCAACCTCTATCCCTATAAGGAATGCCTCACTTAATAAGGGAGGGGAGAAGGTTATATATGGAAATGGAGATGTAAAAATGAGCAAAACTATTCAATACAAATTAAAAGAAAAAGGAAGGCAAAGGAGGACAAGGATGAAGAAATAAGAGGTCATCAACAACCTTGGAGAGATACTGTTTCAGAAGCTGCTAGGATTAGAAGCTGGGTTGCAAGGGGTTAAGGAATCAATGGATGCTGAGCACATGAAAGCAGGGAACCCACACTTCCTTAACATCTCCAGGGAAGGGTGAGATCAAGGGAAGTTGTGGGCTTTGCTTGCTTGTTTTTTAGGTTGAGGAGTTAGGATCATGTTCTTTTAGGCAGCAAGAAAAGAAGCAATAGAATGGGGAAGACTGAAGGTGAGGTTAGAGTAGTGTATGGGACAAGTTCCAGGAGGAATCACTAAGGGAAAGAAAGAAAGAAAGAAAGAAAGAAAGAAAGAAAGAAAGAAAGAAAGAAAGGAAGGAAGGAAGGAAGGAAGAAAGAAAGAAAAAGAAAGAAAGACATACAGACAGACAGAAAGAGAGAGAGAGGAATAAAGAAGGAAAGAAAGGAAGGAAGGAAGGAAGGAAGGAAAGAAGGGAGATGGAGAGAGGAAGAGAGGAAGAAAGAGACAGGGAGAGGGAAGAAGGAAGGGAGAGAGAAAAGAAGGGGAAAAAAAGGAAGAATTTTAACATATTATTGAGAGTTCAATTCTACTGAATTTTGGTTAGATAACAAGAACATATGGTGGACCTGGTTATCAAGATGATTTTTCCAGGATGTCTTAATGCCTTAAGACTCCAGGCTAGAAATCTTAAAGTAAATCACTGTTAATTTTTTCTAGGAAATATATCTTTTAACTGCTCCTTCTTCTCTAGGCCCACTGCCATCACTCTAATCTGGGACTGACTAGAGTTTAAAAATGTAAGATCATCTAGTCCAATCTCCTCATTTTACAGATGAGGAAACTGCCATCTAGAGGTCCTCCTGTCTATCCCCCAGTTTACCATCTGTCTCAACTTAACCTGGCTAGCCTCAGTTTCCTCATCTGTGAAATGCCATTGTTATTAAAGATGACCTTTTAAGTTCCTGTGGTGCTATGAACTCACCCTCACCTCATCATTCTTACACAGCAAGGAAGTAGGTCTGCCAAAGCTGTGACTAGCTCAGGGTCCCATTTCTAGGGAGACGCCCAATTCAATGTTTCCATGGGATTCTTGTGCAAGTCTGAGTGATATATGCCAGATTTCTCAAACAAAGGAAGCTTGATCATCTCAGAAAAAGCAGACATTTGAAATTCTAGACCTGAGACTGAAGAACTAGATCATAGACCTCATGATGGCCACATCAGAGTAAAGCAACCTATCATATATGGCCCAAACCACCAACCTGGCTCTACTTAGCATTGGGAACAGAATTACAGACACTGGCGAGTTTCCACTTTGTATCTTTCACATTCATGCCTTCTTTAGATAAGAAAACTACCATTGGTATAGGGGAAAGGAAATGATTTAGAAGGTATAAAATTTGACATTGAACCTTATGAAGGGGCTCCCTGTTCAAAGATGGGAGGTGGGAGGTGAAATAGTAGTAGAAGGTACAGGCTTAGCTCAGGTGCCCTCACAGACCATAATCAAGGCCAGATGAAGAGGCAGTTCCTATACTTCTAGTCAGGGGTCATTTAGTTCACATGTGAATAAGAATCCTCTCTATAATGTGCTATGTAAGTGGTCTTCCAGCCTTCACTAGAATTCTTTAGTACACTCACAAATTATGTTGGTCTTGATTGTAATGAGAGACTGGCCAATGATGACCCAGTCCCATTAGCATGTGTGGTGTGGGGCCTGTTTCTGGGCATGTGAATGGAGGAGCCCTTCCCCCCATTTAAGAGCAGGTATCATCTGACTGTTTCATGTCAGTTTACCATGTAGTGAGGAAAAATTTTACAACTGGCAGCTGAGTCTGAATTGAGTGTGTATACAAGAGTCAAGCAGAGAATCTCTTACTCTCTCCCGTGGTGGTTTTTAATTGAGGAAAAAGAAATTTGGTGGGTCTCCAAGTAAGGGAAAGAGGTAGCACCTGTGACGCAGAGCTACCTTATCTCCCTACACAGGCTCCAGGTGGATATGAACACATGGAGCCTCTGTTTCCTTTATTTCTTGTGTTTACTATTTATTGACATTAGGTGGATGAATATCCAGAGACAGAATGCACCAGTTTACAACCTTAGGAGCTTGGAAAGGCCAGGAAAGCTATTAAATTTCCAGTAATTGGACTTGGTAGGAATTTGTCAGAGGCTGTAGCAGCCCAAACTAGTGAGGAATCATCCCTGAGGGTACACCTGCTTGACCATGTCCATGAGGTAAAGAGGAAGCCTAGATGAGCAAGGGAATGAATTCATCTATTGGCTATACCATACCCAGAAGTGAACTTGCTGGGAACTCCTTGAAGGGAAAAAATGACTTGCAGGGGATATTTTTGGGCAACCATTTAAAATTTATGTTCATTCTCCCCAGGGACCACATGGATATGCAGATGAGAGAATAACACTCTTGGTTTTGGTGGGGCAGAGATGTACTTTACTCCTTGGAAAACCTTATACCCCTTTATAAAAGCTAACTGATGTTCATTTTGCCATTGATATAGGGAAAATGTTAACTCATTAAGTGATCTTGAAGGGAACCTACCAGATAGGAGTTAGTGAGAGACAGTCCTTGAAATCCCAACTTCTTGGGTTCCTACTGGAACCCCAAAGAGGTGTATTCAGCTGTCTCTAGTGGCCCAGCTTCCTGGTGCCAGTGGAGATTGTGAGAATATATCCAGAATCTACGTTACATACAAAGAAAGACTGTGCATGCACATGTCTGCGACTGAAACAAAAATGTCCCCTTTTCTACCACAGGAAGGGGAAGGGAAGAGAATTAGAATCTACAAAGCACCTACTATGTGCCAGGAGCAGTGGCACTTTTTACAAACATTATTTTATTTCATCCTCTCAACAAACTTGGGAGGTAGGTGCTATTACTATCTCCCCTTTACAGAGAAGGAAACTGAGGCCAGCAGAGATCAAGGGACTTTCCCAGGGTCATACAGGTAGGACGAGGGTGGGTACTAATGTACTTGCATATATCCTCTCCCGAGTCTGGTATTTCTTTCTTCCTCCTTAAGTTTTTCCTTTCTGTTTCTATGGTCTACTTCAATTGTTTGTACATAGTACAAACTTGGCAAACATAGTAGTACTTTAAAAACATGGTAGTACTTTACTGGAAAATGGGCCTTGTTTCCTCTGGAATTTTGAACCCTACTTTCATTTGTAAGTACTGGCTAAACAACAGTTGGTATGGAAAAAAACTACGGGTTTTAGTGGATTGTAATCTTAAAATTAATTGAAAGTGTGATGTGGAATAAAAAAAATACTATCATTATAAGCTACTTTAAAAAGGCATTTTGCTATTCAGTTGTTTCAGTTGTGTCCAACTCTTCTTGGCAAAGACACTGGAGTGGCTTGCCATTTCCTTCTTCAGCTCATCTTACTGAGGAGGAAACTAAGGCAATCTGGGTAAAGTGAGCTACCCAGGGTCACACAGCTAGTGTCTGAGGACAGATTTGATTTCAGGAAGATGAGACTTCAGACTCCTGTCCTGTACTCTATCTACTACGCCACTTAATTGTTTCCATGAAAAAGATAGGGTATCCAGAATATGGGACATGATAGTACCACTGTATAATGCAGGGCAATTAGCTAGTGCTAATTGATAGAACGTCAGGCTAGAGTCAGGAAGACTTATCTTGCTGAGTTCAAATCCAACTTCAGATATTTATTAGCTGTGAGACCCTGGACAAGTCCCTTAACCCTGTTTGCCTCCATTTCCTCATCTGTACAATGTGCTGGAGAAAGAAATGGCAAACCATTCCAGTATCTTTTCCAAGAAAATCCCAAATGGAGTCACAAAGAGTCAGACACAACTGAAATAACTGAACAACGGTCTCAATGTATTCTGAAATGGTCAGGTCACATTTAGAACAATGTGTTCCATTCTGGGAATCATATTTTAGCAAAAATTAAGAACAAGCTATAGCACACCAAGACCAGGGCAAGCAGGATTTCAAAGGGCTTTGAAACCACATCATCCAAAGATCAAAGAAATGGGGAATGTTTAACCTATAGAGGAGGAAGCTTGGAGACAGTCACAAAGGCTATTCCACCCCAGTAGTAGAACTAAGGAACAAAAGCTGCGAAGGAGACAGACTCAGCCCAATGTCAGGTGACACTTCCCAGAGATTAGAGCTACCCAAAATGGGTTGCCCTTGGGAAGCAGTGAGCGCCTTATTACTAAAGCTCTCCAAGTAACAGATGGCCACTTTTAAGAAATAGTACAAAGTGTTCATGTTTCGGGAAGAAACAAAGACTAGATGAGCTTTGAAACCCCTTCCAGTTCCATGATTGTGCAAATCTGTGGGTCAGTGAGAAAAATTTTACAAAGAGAAGCTAAACCAAGCTCCAAAGGGAACTAAATCCCCTGGAATGTTCAATTAAATGAAACATGTTAATCTGTCACCAAGGTATAGCAAAACTCAATTTTGTTTGAATTGTACTGTGCTTGGTATGTGTGAGGGAGAAGAAAATAAATGTGTAGCTATTTAAGGGAAGCAGAATGTTAGAACCTTAATGGGCTTGCATTCAGAGGAGAGTGGTTATGCACCTTTCCTTTCTAAAGAGTACGGAACAAGGTGAGAATTATCCTCGTCCTGGGTCCTCATTGTGCCTCTGACAAGACTTTTCTTTTTCTTTGTAGGAGAAGCGAGGATTTTCAAGTTATACTACTAGGATGATTTTTCAGTCATTTCAGTCATATCTGACTCTTTGTGACTTTGTTTGGGGTTTTCTTGGCAAAGACACTAGAGCTGTTTGCTATTTCCTTCTCTTGCTCATTTTACAGAGCAGGATTAAGTGACTTGCCCAGGATCACACAGCTAGTAATTTTCAGAGGTCAGATTTGAACTCGAGAAGATGAATCTTTCTTATTCCAGACACAGCACTCTATCCACTGTGCCACCTACATGCCCTTTAATGATGACAGAATTCACATACTTGAGTTGGCCTTGGGTTAATGTTTTAAAATATGGAGACACCCCTGTAATAGATATACAAGGAAGGCATGGACACAGTGAGACAAACAGACACAAAGATGAGGGGCTGCACATTGGCCTAGAGAGAGACCTGGGTTTCCACAAAGCCTGTCTAGGAGTAATCACACATATCCAGAGGCCAGAGTCAGACAGAGATATTATAGGAGAGATGAAACCTTGAGGAGAAAGAAGAAACATGTTTGGAATCTCAATGAGAGCATGTAGGAGATAGAGATACCCAGCTTCACACGTGGAGAGAGCCCAGAGGCTGTACCCCACACCTCTTGGCACAGCCACAGGGAGAAGGACACCCCATACATTAAGAAATGGTGCTCTGAATTCTGAGAGTTGTATAAGAGGATCAGACAGAAAGTAGGACCTACCTGTATAACATAAAATCATACCCTCTAGAAAATTCATTGGTCATTGAAACATATTAAAATCATGACTGTTATTCAATTTTGGTCCTTTCTCAAAGGTCCTGGCCTGCCAAACAAAGGGGCCTATGATCCAACAGACAACGTTAGAGGCAAAAGTTTTAGAACAATGGATAGCAAAGACAGTTTTGTAGTTGTCTTTTTTTAGTCAGATCTCTTTCTGATCCCATTTGGGTTTTGTTTTTGGCAAAGATACTGGAGTCGTTTGCCATTGCCTTCCCCAGCTCATTTTACTGATGAGGAAACTGAGGCAAACAGGGCTAATTTGCTCATTTAGGGTGACACAGGTAGTGTCTGAGGCTGCATTTGAACTCAGGAAGATGAGTCTTCCTGACTCCAGGACCAGTGCTCTGTTCACTTTGCCTCCTAGCTACCCCTATTCAACACAAGGAACTCCTAAAGAGCAGTGGCTTTTGGACATCTCATCAGTACTCATCAGAATCAGCCTTTGCAGATTGTCCCCATTTCTTTTTTCTTCAAGTCTCAGCTCAGGTGCTACCTCCTTTATGAAGCCTTCCCTCATTCTCTCTTTGGGAAATGTTCCCTCCTTCCTCTTGATTCTTATAGCATTTTGTCTTTGCTCTCACCACGTTATAGCCTGTATCTGTCTTACATGAGTATGTGTCTCAGCATCCATCATAGACTGACAGCTTCTTTAGAGAACCAACTATACTGTTGCTCATCATTGATACCTAGCATAATGTTTTTTAATATAGTAAGTACCTATTAATTGTTGAGTACAATTTTTGGACTGAGTTAATACAGTTAGTTTTTGTGTAATTGTCTGCATTTCAGTACTCCAGGGATCCATAATTTCTTTGGTGTAGGTACTCACTTCACTGACATGAATCTTAGTGCACTCACCATTTAATAGACAATCTTTGTGAGTTGCTATAGCTAATTATACATAGTTATAGCTGCCAACAACCTGATGATGAACTGTATGAACTTAGATTGTCTGGTCCTTGAAAAACCAGTTCTGAAAAACTAAGTCCAAGAATCTATCAGAAGTTGTACGCCACTGCCATAGCCTTCTATGTGTCACATCCATGCTTTGATGAAACGCTAGAATAGGATTTTGGTGTTTATAAGATAGATTTCATATATTAAAAGTGAAACAACCATTAGACCACTGATTGAGATATGTCTGATAGCACGCCTCAGAGATGTCCTGTCATCATCATCTCTAATATTCTGTGATCTGATCGCAGACCGCCTATGCTTATCTAATCTGTTCAACTTTCATCTGATCCATTGCCATGGTAATTCATGAATGGTTAATGAGTATCTTCTATGTGTAAGACCAACATTGTCAATGCCTGGCTCCTTATTTGAACCAGGGATACCTGCCTCCTTGCCATTCATTGAGCAATGCATTCCATCTCCCAACTCAGGGCATTTTCACTGGCTATCTCCCATGGCTGGAATGCTCTCCCTCCCCATCTCTGACTCTCAACTTCCTCCAAGTCTGAGCTAAAATCTTATGAGGAGACTTTTGTTTAATCATGCTTAATTCATCTAGAGCCTTCTCTCTGGGGATTACCTCCTATTTTATTCTGCATATATTTTGTTTGTATATAGTTGTTTATATGTTGTCTCCCCTTTTAGATTATGAGCTCCTCTGAGGGCAGGAACGGTTGTTTACCTTTCTCTGTATCCCAAGTGGGACAGCTGGGTGGTACAATGAATAGGGTTCCAGTTTTGGCATCAGAAGACTCATCCTATTGAGTTCAAATCTGGTCTCAGACATTTAATAGCTGTGTGACCCTGGGCAAGTCACTTAACCTTATTTGCCTCAATTCCCTCATCTGTAAAATGAGCTGGAGAAGGAAATGGCAAACCACTCCAGTTTCTTTGCCAAGAAAACCCAAAATGCAGTCGTGAAGAGTTGGACACAACTGAAACAATTGAACAACAAGGGTATGCCTAGTGCTTAGCACAGTGCCCAAGACACAGTAGGCACACAATACATGCTTATTGACAGAAGGATTATTGCTCAAATCACTTCAAAGGATCATGGATCAAGAGCTTGAAGGGACTTCAGATCTCTTGGGAAGAAATTAGGATTTCACTCATGCCTCAACACCCTAGCTAAGTTTCAAAGAACCAACAAAGAGTTAACCTATTCTATCCTGGAGTGGAAGGATAAAAACCAGGAATCCGTAAATCAGCTATATGGTGGGGAAAGAGGAACGATCCTTGTGCCATCAAGGGTACTTGGCAGGCCCCAGAGCTGCCCCACCCAGTAGTCCACCTGCCCTCCAGCAGGTTAGTGCTCTGTTCCCAGACAGAGTATTTTTTTTAAAGAAGTTGATACATTATTCAAAGGACTGAATTTGCATTTTGATTACCAGGTCTATAATCAATCTACAGACAATCAACTAAGATACATTCATTGAGGATCTTAACTCTGTATTAAACTCTGGATTAAGGGATATGTGGGGATATAAAAGAAGGATAAGACATAGTCCCTTCTCTCAAGAAGCTATTATTGTGGTGGTTATTCTTGATTCTTGAGAGGACCGTGACATCAGGGAAATGATGACATCACTTGCAGTTGACTTTGATTGGAGTGAGAGAGGGCTGCGCAAGGTCACCAGTCTCACTTCCTCCTCCAGAGCCATCTGGGTCCAGTGGCCAGATATTCATCAGGATGACTGGAGATGGCCCAGGAGGCAATGGGAGATCCTAGTCCTTTTAAGCTAAGGCCTTTTCAGGTTCTCACTTAGAGTGAGATATCACTCATTCAGTGAATAGTCCAAGGATGACTCCTTTAATAATAATAAAAAAAAAATCAAACTTGGAGGGAAGACCCTCAGGGTTGATGGCCAAAAAAAGTAACAGTTAGCTATGGACATTCACTCTGAGCTAGGAGAGCCCAAAATATATCCAATAAGTGGAGCCTGGACAGGGACCAACTGTTGTCCAATTTATGAGCTCCAGAGTGAAATGAGCTTAAGGGTTGGTCTTTGAGAAAGAAATCTATCCAATAAAGGCCAACTTAACTAGGCAGCTTGTGGCATGAGAGTTCACCTTCCTTCCCTCTCCCTTCAAAGGAAAGTAACAAGAAGCTAACCATGTCATTGAGTAGCCAACGTTAACAGAGACAAGTGAGAGGATAACATCTAGCATTCAGATACTTCTCCAGGGTTTGCAATTACCTCATTTAAGCTGCACAATAATTCTGTGAGTAGCTCTTAGTATTGTAATCATTCCCTTTGATTTAGAAGGAAACTAAGGCTCAAAAAAGGTTAGTTGATTTTTCCCAGGATTCCATTGCTAGTCACCATCAGAGGTGGGTGTCAAGCACAGACTCCCAGTCCAGTGTTCTATCCTCTATACTAAGCAGCCTGTCTCACTGAGAACCAGATTGTGTATGTGTGTATGTATGTATATGGATCTATACACACATATACACACAAACACATACACACACATATATATAATTAAGGGGTAATTCTGCAACTCTGAAAAGAAACATAAAAAGGCATTGAGCACAGAGAGAGCCTCTTTCCATGGCTTCACTGTCCCATCTCAGGTCCCAAGTGTTCTGAAGAGAATACTCTAACAATGCCTTGGGCAGCTTCCAATCCTGTATTTTTAGCTCATTTTAAGGATCACTTGTCAACTGAAGGCCAGTGATAGAGTGGTCTGAAGAGGGAAAGCTGCTGAAGGAACCTTTCAGAAACTGTTATTCTTAACTGTAAAGAATAATATTTTATGTCCACATAGTGCCTTTCAACAAGGATCTTTAAATGAGATTTTAGACAAAGAATAGTTAAGTAATATGTCTGATAACATACTGCAGAAAGTACAAGGTAAAACTCTGAAAGCATTGTTAGTTCACGTTGTCGTATTCCTAAATATATGACATGATACTAACGTACTTGCAGGTGTTTATTATAGTTAAAAAGTCTGGGTAACATGTGTGTGTGTGTGTGTATGTTGCACTTTAGTGTTTGCAAAGTATTTCAT
>CM053774.1:1359857-1425252 GCA_028658325.1 Potorous gilbertii
CAGTACAGGTATCCTAATTCCTATTTTACAGATGAGGAAAATGAAGCTTAGATAGATTTTATGACTTTCCAAGGGTCTTAATAAAATGTCTTGGGTAAGATTCAAACCCAGGAAAAAAAAAAGATCAAGGAAATCCAAGTTCAACACTCTATCCCTTTTCCTCTCTTATGATACATCTTAATACAACTACCACATTTCCTCCCAATTCCCCTTTCTTTTTAAGTTATTATTGATATTTTTGATAGACAATGTTTTCAGATTATAGGTTGATGAATTTTAAAGCTAGGATAGACCTGAGAGATAGTTTAGTTCAAATTCCTCCTTTTGCAAATGAGGCAATCATTTGCCCAAATTCCCACTAGTATGAAGCAAAATCTAGATTTGGATCCAGGTCTTTCAACTTCAAATACAATGTGCTCTCCATGTCCCCTCAATTTTTGGCAGAATTAGTAACTCAATTCCAAATGTTTGTATCAGTCACAGGAATTGGGGGAAAAAATTCCTTTTCACTACATTAAGCAGTAAAACAAATATTTTGGAGATGAACTTTTATTTTCTAGTATCCATAAGATGAGTTCTGCTCAGATGCAATCTGACCAACTAACAGAATCAGAATGAACTAAAATCACAAGCCCTAGGAATCCAGCTGGAAACAAAGAAAAGAAAAAGAGTTTGAGAGAGTAAAGATAATACTAGTTGACATTGGGGAAGCACTTAACTTACAGCCTCATCTAATCCTTACAACAGCTTTGCAAAGAAGGCAAAGGTTTATGCATTATATAAACAAGAAAGCTTTGTGGAGCCTTGTTGATTTTTCTTTCCCACTATCTCTAGAATATGTGACATGGAGCCTTTTGGAAGTCTTGTGAAACCTATGGATCTCTTATCAGAATAATATTTTTAAATGCATAAAATAAAATATAGAAAGAAAGCAATGATTATATATTGAAATATAGTTATGAAAACATTAAAAAAAACCATTCAAGAACTCCAGGTTAAGAAACCTTTCTCTAGAATTTATTTCCTTTGTCTCTGTTCCTTTCAATCAATATTACTAGTTCAGGCTCCAATATTCTCATCTGGATAAGTGCAATAGACTTTGCTGGTTTGAGTTTGTTTGTCTGATTTTACAATGCACTTCTAATCAGTCTTTGTATATCCACCCTCTCCTTACTTCAAATTGCAGTTCAGGTTCACCAAACAAATCTTTCTCCAACACTGATTCTTTCATGTCCCTCCTTTCTCCAAAACTTACAAGTTGATCTTGTAACTTACAAAACTTAGAAATTGATCTTCAGATCAATTTCAAACTCCTCATCTGGATAGTCAAGGTTCTCTATAATCTTGTTCTACAAATATTGTATATTTTTCATTATTCTTCAATGGTCCCTTGCATATAGACACTTACTTTAATGTATAATTAAACATGAACCTTTTATTCTAGACAAAATATATCTCCTCACTAGGGAAGGAAATAAGCATTTATACAGTATGTACTATGTGTGCTATTACACAGTTACAAATATTATCTCATTTAACTACTTATAACAAACCTGGGAAATAGGTACTAATATCTCCACTTTACAGTTAAAGAAACTGATCCAGACATCCATGGAGTGACTTGCCCATGGTTACACAGCTAGGAAGTTTCTGAGAACCCATATCAACTAGTCATTTTGATTCCAGGGCTCACTGCTCTGTACACTACCAGCTACCCCTAGTCTCTGAGTATACCATTCTCATTATGATGATCAAGCACATATCCATTTATTAAACTGCTTTAAATTTCATCCATTTAAATTTTTTTCTGTTAATCTGGATGATTAAGTCGACTTTATTTGCATGAGGATAGATTTCTGGGATATTGACTCAGTTCTTGTTCAGTTTTCTTCACTTGTATTATAAAATCCATCTGATTATACAGGTTTTTAAAATATAGTCTTCTCCTTTTCTACTTGTCCAAATTCCATGCCCCTTCCAGTTCCATCACCATTTTTACTTCCCCTCTGAACTCTTTCTGAATTAATTAGCAGTTACCAAGGAATTTTCCTTTTTGGATGAACTATCACCGTTATTATCCATACCATACTATTTGCAACGTGGTCATGACCTGCATGTTCTAGCTTTGTCTTATCTTCCAAACTGTTTGTATGCTCCTTAGATTTGGTATCATGCCTTAGACCTGATTGTATCACCCTACAGCATCTGGTGCTGGATGTATTAATCTGCTATAACTCTAAAATGCACAAAACCCACAAAATACTTTCAAAAGAATGTTATTTGACCTTGTTGCTTTCACTCTTTTAAGGAAAGAAAATCATGACTTGAACTTTATTGAAGAAATAACCAAATACTTTTCCCATATTGCATGTATTTAAAATATTTATTATACCCCTAAAGAACTACATAAAAACCTCTGATGAGTTGAAAAATACTCCCTTTGTGGCTTAATCTCAATCTAAAAGCTTGTCTTGTTTAGAATGATGTGACCTTTAGTCTGTAGATAAAATGCATGCAAATCAAGTCTTAATGTCAAATGAATTTGATCGTGGATTTGGGGGGAGGGACTTAGGGCCAAGGAACAAGGAAAGCAGTCATTTTGTTTGTTTTTTAAAGAGAAACTTTATCAAATGTATGCTAAGTTGGTCTCCCACTTTTAAAGATCTTCTTTCCATTAGGAATGAATAAAATACAAATAAGTATACCACTATTTCTAGATAGGGTGACTGGAGTAGCAAAATAAGAATATTTTCATTTCCATTTCCCATCAACCAGTGTGGGAGAGGGAACAAGGGGAAGACTGGAGCCAGCTCCTCCCACTGCCCCTAGACTGAGCTCAGCGTCTAAGGCTGTGGCAACGAGTGGGAGATTAATCTGGGTTATATTATTTTTGGTCAAAAGTAAGATGTGATTATAAAGGAGGGAGACTGATTTGTCAGGTGAGTCTAAGAAACTAGTTTTGAAGTCAATTTCCAAAAAGGAATTGAAAAAGAAAAGTTCTACATGAAGGAAGAGTGGTCTAGGTTTTAGTCTTGCCTGGTTCTGATGCTGATGGCCTAACTTTTATAATTTCCCATGTTACCCCCCTGAAGAGGGAAGCAAACATTTCATAAATTTATAACTGGAAGGGAATTTAGAGGCCCTCTAGGAAAATCTCTTCATTTTTTTTCTTTTTTTTTAAACTACCGACCTGCCTTTGGGAATGTTTTTTAACATACTTTTGAAATCAACTAATTCAGAAGGAGGAAAATATAGCTGTTTTGGCCAAGAAAATATGACTACCATACTCCAATGGATCTCTTGACTATGGTCAACACAAGCTTGCCAAAAGACAGTGCTATTTTCCAGGTGAAGAAAAAGAGGTTCAATGACCTGCCCAAGTTCACACAGGTAGTATGCGTGGATAGGTATCGCAGGTAGAGTCAAGATTCATACCTACATCCTTACTCCAAATCTAGAGCCCTTTGGATTTTACCATACTGACATGCTTGCACAGGCCCTGGTTCAGGATTGGAGTTTTGTCAGATACACATTACGAAATTTCTGCCATCACTTTAGCATTTTAGCAAGTATATTTAATGAATAATTAATTTGACAGGTGTTGAGTGTTTATTATGAGCCCTTCATTGTACTAGGTGCTACAGAGATGAAAAAAGGCCAGAGTAACCATCTATTGGTCAAGAAAAAGATGAGGTCAAAAGAAGCAAAAGACAGAGAAAGGCGGAAAGAACTCAAAGGGAGAGAAGCAGAGTGAAAGGAGAGCGAGAAAGAGACCAAAGAGAAGTAATAGGTTTCCCTATGAGGGAAAGGGCCTGCTTTTATTCCCCTCCACTGTTTCAGGTATTGGCATAACCTCATCCAAGCTTTCACTACTATTGTTCTTAAGATTCAGAATGGAAGTTGTTGATATTTCATCACAATATCTTTATACCTCCATCACTACTTAGATTAACATACTTTTATCTTACGTTGCTAGAGTGGTACCTGGGAACTCTTCTCTCTCTCTCTCTCTCTCTCTCTCTCTCTCATTTTCCCCCCTCCCTTGCTCCCCCCCTTTTCCCTTTTCTGCATGTGCTTGTGTGTGAAAAAGAGATAGACTAAGAGAGATAGAAACAGAGAGAAAAGAGAGAGAAGAAGAACAGAGAGAGAGAGAGAGAAGCAGGGATAGAAAGGGAGAGAGAGGAAGAGACATTATCTTCTTTTCTGAGAAAAGTAGAGAGTGAAAGTGAGAAGAACTTCAGAGCATGGTCCAAGAGTAAATACAACACTTCTGAAAACATGCCATGGCCTCGTTGGCAATCAGGTATTCCTCCTCTGTTTCCACCCTGCTTTTTATGTGTGCCATAGCCTACAAGGGAGAACAAAAAGGCAAGTGTGGCTGGCATGGCATAACTGATTACTCTTGTAAAAAATGCCAGATCTGACTTCATGAGTAGCCTCTTCTGTATTCAGGGAAGTTCCTGCATGTTCTATTAGAGAATAAAGCTCAATATATTATTGGAAATAAAGTAATGCCTTTAGAAGTGATTTATCAATAAATTCTTGGAAACTGTTTAACAAGTTTGATGTTTTTGCTATCAGAATAACAAGCTGCTATGTTAGAATGCCACTGGCCTTAAGAGTCAAATTTGAACTTTAGGTTGGCAAAGGAAAGAATGATTTCCAGGTTTATATGTTGCTCTGGTCTTTCCTCATGTCGGTAGCACCTAATGGATTATGATATAAGGAGATAGATTTGATATATTTATTAAAAACAATTTCTACTAGACAGTATTCATCTTCTATTGATTTAAGGTTGGAAGCATATGGGCAAACTAACCAAACAGACCATTAATATCAGCTAGACCACTGAGGAAAAAAGCAGATGAGACAAAGGATTCTCCTATAGGCATTAATTTTTCCATAGAGGAAGAGCAAGGGGTAGGGGCTCAGAATTTAAATATATGATATTATTTGAAAACAAGGTTGGAATTGGAAGTTATCTACCTAAGGAGATCATCCAATCATGAGTTTTGCTAAAATCTTGGGGCAATTTTAGTTTGTGTTAGATACTGAAATTCTGTATAATAATAGGACTTTAAGTGGTGATATCTCCACAAATCATGTACTCAAAAGTACCTCCTACACCCCTTGACTTCAGATGACAGAACTGAATTCCTTCTAATTATAAAGTGAAATAAACCCACAGTAATTATAATTAATAATGAAATAGGAAAGGTCAATGCAATCTACAAGTAATTGCTGGGTAATTTTTAAATTAAAATCAGTAAAGTAGCCCACTAACTTACAATTGCAAAAATAATGTATCTTGAAAGGCTAAATAATTCTGAAAGGAAGATTTTAAGGAACTGTTCTATGTGTGTGTTGTAGAAAAAGCACTGGATTTGGAGTCAGAGGACCTGGGTTCAAATTTCTACTCTATTATATTACACACATAACCTTTGGCAAGTCACTTCATCCCAGTTTCTGCAGATGTAAAATGAGGGGGAAGGATGGAACAGATGACTTCTGAAGTCTCTTCTGGTTCTAAATCTATGATCCTAAAATCTAAAATGAACTTTCTGTGGTTCATTGGAACCTCTTCAAAGCAATATATAAACATGAGATTTAATCTTCCTAAATGCTTTGCCAACCTAAAGTTCAAATTTGACTCTTAAGAACATCTCAAGCATTAGAATAACAGTCAGCAACCATCCACCTAAATTCCCCCACATAAATTCCCCAATACTTGTGAGCAGCTAGGCCCTGCCCTCTTTTATCATGGGCAATATTGAGAGCACTTGTTTTTCTTTTCCCACCTAAATGGAAGTCAGACACTCTCACCAGCTGGTCCATGGCAAAGAGAACGTTTCTTATAGTTGGGCAGGAGAGAAATGGGGGGAGGAGGGGGAAGGAGAAAAGGCACTGTTTTTTTTTAATCTTAGGAAATCTTGTACTTAAAAATCCAGAACTTCTTTGAAAGTGTAATCTCTTCTTGTGCCAGATACAGTTATATACCCTTGAACCCAAAAAGCTCGAATACCTAAGCAACGTTACAAATATATATGCAAACATTTTACATGTCAACATAGGTTCTCTGCGGAGATGAAGTTTCGAAAACTTTTAGGTAAGGGAAGTAGACAGGAGACACTCAAGGGTACGCCCCGACCCTATCTGGGCAAAGGCGTCCAGGTGGCATCTAGATTGGGTTAGTGTGGGCCCCCAAAGGCCCAAAGCTTTGTCCCAGAACTTGCACGCTTAAGAGTGTCTTCTCTCTCAATCTTCCCCCTTCCCACCCACCCCAGAGTGGAGCGAGGGATGAGGGGGATGCAGGGGATGCAGGGGATGCAGGGGACGGCGCCTACGCCTACCGGCACCATGGAATAAGTCATCATCATGAGCATGTCCTGGTTCTCCGCCCGGATGTGTGACTGGGGTTCCCCAGCATGACTACGTTTGTTCCGCGCCGCCCCGGGGAGATCTGGCTCGGGGTTGCCCGGGATGTTCTGAGGGACTCGACCCAGCTCCTGGAGGAAGGTGCGGAGGGCGCTGTCCTCCCTCGCCTGCTGAACCCTTTCTGCTTCCAGCTCCCGCAGCGCCTCGCTCAGCCTGCGCCCTTGGCACAGCGCGAAGACCGTACCCACCGCGTTGAGCGCAGAAAGCAACGCCACAGCGGCCAGGGCGCCACGCAGAGCCCAGCCGGCTTCCCCGTTCCCCTTCTCTGTTTTGGGCATCCTCTCCTTCCAGAGCCTCCGCCGGGCCTCAAGACGCGGCTGCGAGGTTCACGGCTGGAGGCCAAGTGCCCCGAGATCTGAGAATAGGGCGGGGGCAGGGCCGGGCCTCGGGGAGCTTAGCCGGTTCTCCCCTAGTCGGGTTTATAACCTTCTGGAAAGCCGTGGGCTGGTGGCAGCTTTGTGAGTCACACTGCCCTTTGGCCAAGGGAGCAGGGCGGATTGGAGATGAGCAGCCCTGGCAAAGGAGAAACCCCTAGGAATGGATGACAGGCCAGGGAGGAAAGGCCAGCGGGAAGGCACAAGGGCAGAGGCGAGCTAGAGGCGTTGGGTGCAGAACGGTGGCACCAGATGAAGTTCCTGGTACCAAAGCAAACCTTTTCCTATTTTCCCTTCCTCTCCCTTCCCACCTTTGGCCCATCTCCTCCTCAGCACTTGGAATCCCCCTCCTTTCTTGGGGGGCTGCATAGGTAGAAATGGAGAAAACTAGGGATTATAACAGAAAAAAAAACCAGATGGAAAAAGAATAAGAAAGATACATAAGGCACAGTTGAGGAGAACCCAATCTGAATGAAAGGGGAGTTTGGTGAAAAAGTCCATTGGCTCCCATTCAATGGGGTGGTCCATAAGGGAGGGTCTGTTTGCTTCGGACTCGGCCTTGAAGGCTGGAGGCCCAGTGCGCAGAGCTCTGAGAACAGGGCGGAAGCTCAGCTGCTTCTCCCTAGAACGGAATAAGTGTTACTGTTGAATTCTTCCCTTGCTTTTAATTAATTTCCGGGCTGGTGGGAGTGGTAAGACCCAGGATTGTGTTACTGCCACTTTCTCACCGTTGCCATTCTTCCAGTTCTCCATAGTCACTTGACAAAAGCCTATTTCCGTCTTCACATTGATAGGAGGTAGAAACTAGAGAGAAAAAGGAAGACACAAGACGCTAGGCGTGGGGTCTTATAGACAAAGTCCATGGAAGTCAGAAAAGCGAAGATGAAACCCAGAACAGAGTGCATGCAGCCCTGCAGGTAGACTTCCAGAATTCATTAGGTCGAAAACATGCTCAGTTATCAACAGAAGCAATGTGATTTAGTGCAGAGTACTGACCTGGGAGTCGGGAGCCTAAATTCCGGATTTCTCGCCGTTACTTACTTGTGTGACCTTAGGTGTGTTATTTCATCTTTCAGCACTTAATTTCCTTATCTGATAATGAAGGAACTGGATTTGATGATCTCTTTAGGGCTTACTTTAAAACATCTGATGATTCTGTCTTCAGCACTAGGCACTATCCATGGTACTTCGGGTAGATGCAGCATTCAGACACCTGTCTTCTCCCACTCAAATTCTCACAGTTTCTCTTGTCGACTCAATCTCCTCCAAATTGCCCAAGTCCTCTTAATTACTATCAGTCTTGGGGAAAGAGAGGGAAATTTTCTCTTCCTGTTCTTATGTGACTATACCTTCTATAAACCATGACATTTCTTCTGTCTCCTCTTCCGGGAACCATGGAGCTCTTCATTTCCCAGCTTGGCTTTCTCATCATTAATTAAGTCTATCTGGGTTTCATACTAGTGGGACCAGGCCCTGATTGTATTAAAAAGAACCAGTTTTCAACTAGTGTTTCTGTTTCTATAACACATTCCTCCTTTCCCCTTTGTAAAAGGAGCAAGAGGTTCACAGTTGCCGGAAGCAGTTGGAATCCAAAAATTACAGTAAACTTAAGTGGGTTGAGGGTAGATACTTTGGTGAATATTTTCAGGGGATGGTTAGGACTCTTAAGTCATCTCCCTCTAAGATATAAAAATTCCATTTCTTGAACACAGAGAAGCTGCAATGATGGCAGCTGGCTCTATGAGGACATAAACCAGAGTTACTGAGGAACTGAGGTAGATCTGGAGTAATGTTGAAGTTAGGAGCATTGTGTTGGATTATAGGCTTCATTTTTTTTGAGGCTGAGTCTTCCTATCTCATCTAGGCTGGAAGTAGAGAGGGTACTCAAGGATCTGATCCCAATGCTGATTGGCATGGAAGCTTTAATGGGCTCTGTTTCTGATTTGGACTGTTTTACTCTTCCTTAGACAGCCAGTCTTCATTAGCATCCCTCCACCCCCAGGTGCTGGACTTTGTATAGACTTCTAATTGGCTTTCACCCCACTGCTGTGCAGAACTCCCAAGATCAAGTGATCCACCTATCTCTTCAAATGTGTCAATGGTGTGTCCAGAGACTAGAGGGAGCTGGAGGTTCAGTGGTACAGAGACCTAGGAGTCCTGGAGTACAGAAGACCTAAGATAAAATCCAACTACAGACAGTTCCTACCTGTATGACCCTGAGGTAGTTATCTCATCTCTGTTTGACTCAGTTTCTTAAACTGTCAAACAGGGACAATAACAGCATCTACCTTCCAGCATTGTTGTGAGGATCCAATTAGATAATATTGGTGAATGATCTGACCCAGGCTGAGGGTAACTGACAGGCTTCAAACCCACTGGTGAGTTAGGGAGATGTCGACCCCAAGCATTCAAAGACTTTCCCTAGCAGAATGGGCAGATAAGAACTATTTGTTCCAACAGCCACAAAGATGGCTGAAGCAGGCATTGTGGAGTGCTTAGAGTTTGGTCAGACATCAAAGTTGCCAAAGTCATCCACCGCATCCCCAGGCATCATCACCTGTGTCTTGCCACCAGACTTTAATGGCTGTGGGAGAGAATAAGGCTGACCACTTTATGCAGCTCTATCTCGCTTAAATCCAATTCACATGCAAGTCAAGACATCACCCCATGATGTCCCTGGGCCGTTTTGAAAACAAAGGACTAATAATGACAACAAAGCACCTACTAGATGCAAGGAATAATGCAGGACGTGGGGGGAAGAAAGACTAACAAAACTGTCCCTACATTAAAATAGTTTGCATTCTACTGGAGCTGAGGTGGGGGGAGAACAGCAGAACATGTCTACAGATGGATAAATAAAAAGCAATGTCAAGAGAAGTAAAAGCTAAGGATGGGAGCAGGAAAGCATCCTGGAGGAGGTGGCACTTAAAGTGTGCTGGGAAGCCAAAGCAAGGAGGGACCACTGCAGAGGAAGAAGACAGAATGTTGAATGTCCAAATGTTGATTGTTGAAAAAAAGTAGAGCTAATAAGCCATTTTCCTGGGCTAGAAGGTGAGTGAGGTGCCTTCCTGTCCCCAGATTCTATTATGTCTATGCCTACATTCTGCCAATGAGCTGCAACTTGATTAAAGGGAAAAGAAGCTAATGAGTAGGGTAAAAACTCTTCTATTTTGTTTCTGGAGCCACCATTGTAGTTCAATGAGGCTAAAATTCCCTGTCTGGCATAGGTAACCTCTGCCTTGTCTCCTTTCGTAGAGGCTAGTTTTAGATGCTCTTATTGAGTGGGTACATGCTAATTTGCATGACTGCTGCTTTGAATGGCGCAGAAACTTGGGTTGAGAAAGAAACTTCTCATTTTTGGGGACTATGTTGTTGCAGATCCTTTTTCTGCCTGATTTCTCAGTAAAGATATTTTTCTTTACGCAAACTTTTAGAATGGTAACCTGGTTGTTTGGTTCCTTGGACACATAAAAGACTTGTTTGTATCTAATGGGATATCTTGATTTAATGATGTACCACCTATATAATCTCAGTCACACCCCCACCTGACTCCCAGACCAAAAAAGAATACTTTTGTAGAGACATATTACTTGATCTGAAAATATTTGCAACAACATTTACCCTATTTTCCCCTATACAAGCTCCCCTCACTTTAAACATATATACTTCAGTCATGAACATATAATGGCTCTCCCAAAATGTCTTGCTAAAACTGGAAATATGGGAGAAGATGGGGCCCCTCCCTAAACACACCTAGTTTGTATGTTTTAGGAAGAGAACTCTTGTGTAGCATTTGGTCTGTGAACTCCCAAATTAAAGCTATAGCAGTGCTTCCCAAACTGGGGGCTGCACCCAAGAGAGCAGAGTAAGGGGCAGGTATAGGCAAGTAGAGCAGACTTTGAATATTCTTCCTTTGGGAACGTTTTCTCAGGGAAGTTCTCTCTCCTCCATCTGAAGGAGAAAGGAAGGTAGGAGAAGAAATCCAGTGATTGTGCCACCTTCTCAGCATGCATTAGAGCAAAAAGCCAAGCAGCCTCAGGATTTGGGGTTCACCTTTCTTCATGGAAGACTAGAGAATCAAGGATCTCTAAGGCACATTGCAGAGGCCTCTGACTTGGAAATGGCCATAGGGCAGATGGCTCCTAGGCCGTTTGGGGGAAATAAGGTTAAGAAGGACAAGAGAGGTCTGAGTCTCTGGGATTATTATGGAAGTGGCCAATGAGGGCATAATGGTCTGTCCTCTTCTTCCTTATATTTCTACCTCTCCAATTCTTTTTCCTATGCATCTACTTTTTTCCCTTTATTGCTGTTCAGTCATCTCAATTGTATTTGACTCTTTGTGACCCCATTTGGGGTTTTCTTGGCAAAGACACTGGAGTGGTTTGCCATTTCCTTTTCCAGCTCCTTTTACAGGTGAGGAAATTGAGGCAAACAGGGTTAAGTGACTTGCCCAGGATCACAAAACGAGTAAGTGCCTGAAGTCAAATTTGAATTCAGGTCTTCTAGGCTACGTCTGGTACCCTAGCCACCTTGCCACCTACCTACCTATTTCCCTTTATACTTTCCTCCTTTCTTCTTTACTATTCTTAGAGTGCTCTCTCCTCTTTTTCTTCTATTAAAATCCTAACTCCCGCTGAATTAGAATGAGTCAAAGGGTTCCTAAGGTCAGAGCATAGGGACCAAGGTTCCATGCCTTGAACTCAGGAGGCAGCCTGCTTGGGGTGCAAGATTCCAGAAGAACATATTTTCAGGGTTCAATTGCAGCTCCATTTATTTCTACATGGCCTGTAGAATAAGCAAAAGTGTAGAAGTGAGATGGGGTTTGCAGGGAGGGAAGGAGAAGGAAGGAGTATGCAGACAGCATATCAGCCACCTAGGACCTCTCCTGAAGGGGGCGGCCTCACTGGGGTGGGAGGAAAGGGTGCCTCAGGATGCCAGACTTGGGAAATTGGCTCACTCTCGACAAGAGGGTGGAGAAGGGGGATTTTTACAGGTCAAAGAGGCATGGATTCCAACAGTCTTCTCCAAGTCACTTTAAGACTGGGTCATTTGCATGCCAAACATCTTAGTTACTGGCTCCCTTAGGTGAGCCACATAAAAGGGCAGAAGATGTAACTTAAGGCCTGCTTGTTTATCATGGTCATTAAAGCTATATAGCCTTAGCCACTCTATTTTGTCACACACTTATAATGCCCTCTTTCAAAGCCATTTCAGATCCCATTTCCCCTTTGAATCCTTCTCTATCCAATCCAACTTGAAGTAATCTTGCCTTTCTCTAAACTCCTAAAGTCATTGTCTGTGCCTCTATTTGGAGTTACCCTATAAGTCTTGTGTGGTTATTTCTTTCCATGTGTCTATGCTTTATCTCCCCAGTGAGGTGTCATGTGAGGGAGGTAGGTCGTAGAAAGGATACAGTGTTATAATTGGAATTAGGAAGACCCAAGTTTGATTTCTAACTTCTCTATATTTCTTTAGATGGTGCCACTCTCTTCCCAGTTACCAGGCTCACCAAGGTGCCATCCATGACTCCTCATACTTTCTCACTCCCCGTATCCGATTGTTGCCAAGACATGTCTTATTACTTGTGTAACATCTTTTGCAGATATCTCGCCTCCATTCTGACATTGCCACCATCCTGATGCCAGTCCTCATGACCTCATTCCTAGACTATTGTCATGGGCTGATGATTGGTCTCCCTACTTGAAGTCTTTTTCTACTCACTCCATCTTCCACTCAGCTGTCAAATTAGCCTTCCTAAAGTACAGATCTGACCATGTCATTCCCCTAATCAATAAGTTCCAGTGGCTCCCTATCACCTCTGGGCTCAGATAGAAAGTTCTCTGGCATTCAAAGTCCTTTATAACCTGCACTTCCCCCATCCTTCCAGTCTTCTTGTACCTTATGGGCCATCTCTCTCCACTCCAATGGCATTGACTTCACACAAGAAAATTCATCTCCTGACTGGGGATTTTCAATAACTACGCCCCATGCTTGGAATGCTCTTCCTCTTCCTCTTCACCTCCTGGCTACCCTGGCTTCCTTTAAGTCTCAGCTAGAATCTTATCTTCTCTAGGACGCCTTTTCTTATCCCCCTTAGTTCTAATGCCTTCCCTCTTGATTGCTATCCTGCATATATCTTGTTTGTACCTGGCTGCTTGTATGTTGTGAGCTCCTGGAGAGCAGGAACTGTCTTTTGTCTTTCTTCGTATCTCCAGGGCTTAGCATAGAACCTGGAATCTAGATTGACTGTCTGAATCCTGCCTCAGCTACTTACTAGTTGTGTGATCTTGGGTAAATCATGTGCCCTCTCTCGTCCTCAGTTTTCTCATCTGTAAAATGGAGATGATAATCCCTACCTCAGAGAGTTGTTGTGAGGATTGAGAGATAATATATGTAAAATGCTTTTAAAATCTTAAAAAGCTGTGGAAATGTTAGCTGTTGTTCACATTATCATATAATTGGATTGTAATATCCCTTAAGAAAGGGAGCTTATTCCCTGATGGTATTACACTTGACCTAGTAGAAGTTCAAGCAATACCTGATCTCTCTCTCTCTCTCTCTCCCTCCCTCTCTCTCTCCCTCCCTCCCCCCCCCTCTCTCTCTCTCTCTCTTTTCTCTCTTTCTCCTTCCTTCCCTCCCTCCCCCTCTTTCTCTTTCCCTCTCTCCTTCCCTCTCCCTCTGCCCCTTCCTTTCTCTTCTTTCTCTCTCATTTTCTATCTGTAGTTTGCCAGTACCTTTTCTGAATCAACAAAACCATTGAGTTGGTAAGCATCCTCAAATTTTGACCAATACCTTAGAAAATGGGATAAGAGCAGGCTAGAGTCTAGCTAGTCTGTCCCCTTAATAAAATGATTTGTTCTGTGAAGTTTGGATTCAGTCAAAGGGCTGCACTTGAGGACCTAGAGGGCCACATGTGACCTTGAGGCTTCAGGTTCCCCACTGCTGAGGTAGACTATGACTGTGGCTTTGAGTTGTTCACCCGGGACAGTCTTTAGACTTGTGAGCCTTGAAGGGACTGTCTGGGCAGGAGCTACATCTATACATGCCACCTGGTCTTGTAATGGCCAGAATTTGAGTCCCCTCTTTCTTCCATCTTCCCCAAACATTCAGTTTCACTGTGGTGATAGCTTCAAGACACAGAGAAAGTGGGAAGTATCTGAATTCACTTTTTCTGTAAAGTAACTAAGTCAAAAACTTTCTGCTCTGTCTTTACAATGAAATGTAAATTTCCCCTTAAAAGGCAGATGCTACATTTCAAAAGGTTAAACAAAATGGTACTTAAAAAGAAATCCAGCTGGTTAAATTTAGGACACTAAAAAAAAGTCCAAACCGAGAACATTCTCTGGCTTTGAGCCCATAGCATTTTCATTTGATTGTGAATTGAGTAATTTTTATTCCCTTTAAGGTCTGGCCTCTCAGTATTTTGTTCTGAGATGAGCAAACAAGTGTTGAATAGCTATGGGCCTTGGAAATACAGCTTCCTTGCATCTGTCTGCCACTCACTCTTCTAAGTGGTGGGTGGAAAATCCCTCTATCATTTGCTAAAATATTCCCTCTTTTCCCACAGCTCCTAAACTTCCAACTTTTTTCCTTCAATATTCACAGCTACAAGATCAAAATGATTGTTACTTTATTTCCTGTCACGTTTAACAATGAAGGAACTGTAGCCTCCCCCGAATATTTGGTGTTTAGTTATTTTTCAGTTGTGTTTGATTCTTTGTGACCCCATTTGGGGTTTTCTTGGCAAAGACACTGGAGTGAATTTGCCATTTCCTTCTCTTGCTCATTTTACGGATGAGGAAACTGAGTTAAGTGACTTGCCCAGGATCACACAGCTAGTAAGTGTCTGAGGCCAGATTTGAACTCAGGAAGGCCCTGCACTATATCTACTGTACCATCTAGCTGCCCCTACCTCCTGCATAATCACTTTTTTTTAATGATTCATGTTTGGGTAGGGGCAACTATGTGGCAAAGTGCATAGAGTTCCAGGTCTGGAGTCAAGAAGCTTCATCTTCCTGCGTTCAAATCTGGCCTCAGACATTTAGCTGTGTGACTCAACTCATTTGCCTTGGTTTCCTGAGACATTTGTAAATGGGATACTAATATAATAATGTTATTTACAATGATAATCTGTCTCTCAAAGTTGTGAAGAGTAGATGAGATAATATCTTAAAGTGCTTTGTAAACCTTAAAGTACTATAGGAATGCCAGTAATTCCTGTGGTTCTTATTAACTGAAGCTTGGCCATCTCCAAGGAAGGCGTACATAGCTGAACTTGAGAGAGAGAATAGTGGAAAGAGTCAAGAGAAAAGCAAGCTAGGTCCAGTCCTGCCACTCCCTGGCTCAGTAGCCCTTGGGAAAATCACTTGTTTTTTCTGAAACTCAGTCTCTTTGCTTGTAAAATGGGGTTAGTGGTTTCATAGACAATCGGACCTGACTTCCTGGCTCTGGCATTCTAGGATCTAAGATTAACGTGTCTGTGGAGGTATATATGGACATCTCTTTCCTATTTCCTGATTTGTTTTTAAGCTTCAACAAAGCCATCTCAGTCTCATATCTTTCACAGTTGTACTATATCTCATTTTGTAGGGACTAGGGAAGGCAGAGAACTCTAGCTACAATATTGAAATTCAAGCCTCCCTCAGCACTATTATATTGGTTAAACTATAATAGAGCTAACCTTATTTTGATGAGATAACAATCTCTCTTTAAATATCATTGTTTCTCTAGTGATGCTAGGTGGAAATATGAGTCATGCAATCTTATTCATCTCCAAAGAATTAAAATTGCATGTGATACAAAGGGCCATGAAGAGGTGAGGAAGGAATTTTAGCGATCTGCAGCTCATCACCAACTATGACTTGGGCATATAGCAAGTTTTGTAAAGTATATCATCAAGGAAATGTATGATTGGAACAGAAAAGATAGGCCTGTCATGTAATACGTGGATGGCTGAAATGCTTCAGTGGGACTCATGGAGCATTGAAAGATCTGGTGAAAGGATTTAGTGACATGTAACAGCCTGATAGAGTTAATGCTGAAAGGAACTTGGAAGTTGTCTAGTCCAGTGGGATCAAACTCAAATAGAAATGGATTCCTGTGGGCCTCATGTTGGCTTTTTGGGTTGTTGTACAGTTACGTATGACTCTTCATGACCCCCATTTGGATTTTTTTGGCAGAGGCACTGGAGTGGTTTGCCATTTCCTTCTTAAACTGATGCAAACAAGGTTAAGTGCCCTGCCCAGGGCCACAGTCTAGTAAGTATCTGAGGCTGGATTTGAACTCGTGAACATGAATCTTCCTGATTCTCAGCACAGTGCTCTATCTGACCACTGTGCCACCTACCTGCTTCTGCATATTGACAAATTAACATTATGTATGTTGTATTAAAAATTATTTTTGTTAAATATTTCCCAAATAGTTTTTGATCTGGTTCTGGTCTCACTGAAGAGTTTTGTGGGCAGTGAATTTGACACCTCTGATCTAGTCCATTCCTCTCATTTTATAGATGATGAAACTGAAAAGAGAATTTAAGTGGCTTGCCTAAAGTAAACCAAATATGAAGTGGCAGAACTGAGATCCCAACCCAACATCCCTGACTCCAAATCTAGAGTTTTTGCTTCTGTTTTTTTGAACCTCCAAGACAGTAGATCTTTTATAAAAGATTTAGATCAGGTATTCATCACCTCCTGCTTGGAGTATTGTGACAGTTTCCTAATTGTACTTCCAGGTTCCAATCCAATCCAATAAACACTTATTAAGATTATTCTTATATTATTACCTGGGTACCTACTATGTGCCAGGCACTGTGTTAGACAGTCTTTATCCTCAAGGGGCTGACCAGCTAATTGGGGGAGGAGACAGCACACAAAAGAAGGTAGGAAAAGGGGGGGGGGTTAAAAAGGAAAACACCAGGGGGTACCCATCACAGGGGCATCTTCTCTGTGGAGCTGAAACCAGGCAGAACAGTCAAGGCAGAGTAGAGTGAGCAAAAAACCAGCCAACAAACAAAAACCAAAAAGTACAGCTCCTGTTTGTGTCTTTTATAAAGGAAGGCACTGGGAGGAACTCCACCCTCTAGCCCTTTAATCAGAAAGGCGATGAAGCTGAGGAAGGTGGTGTCAGTCAAGGCTTGAGTTAGCGACAAGGTGATTTGATTCCATGTGATGAGTTTCACTTGGGCGGTGCATCTTTTTCCCTGGAATTGAAATCAGGCAGAGTAGTAGATGGATTGGCCAGTAGTATCTCTTCTCTCTACTTCACCTTCTACTCAGTTACCAAAGTAAAGTATAAGATATGTCTTATCACTATGATGCCCCCAAAATTTCAACATCTCTCTGTTGCCTTTAGAATAAAATACAAGCTCTTCTTCTTGGCATTTAAAGCTTTTCACAGTCTGCTTCTAGTCTACCTTTCTAAGCTTATATTCTTACATGCACTCCATATTCTAGCCAGATTGACTTTCATGCTCTTCCTCAAACACAATATTCAATTTCTCACCTCTGTGCTTTTGTCTAGGCTGTGTCCTGTGCTAGGGGGACTCTCCTCATCTCTTACACTCCCTGATTTCCTCCAAGACTCAGCTCATGTAGAACTTCCTATGGCAGGCTTCTTTGGATCTTTCTGATGTTAGTGCTCACTCTCTCCTCAAAGAATCAGTCTACACTCATCTGGGGACCTATTGTGTTCTTCCAGTAGAATGTAAAACTCTGGAGGGCAATAACTGATTTTTTTTTTTTGCTTTGTCTTTATGTCATCAGAGCTTGGAACAGAGTAGTTTTCATTACTTGTTAAATTGATTATCTTCAGTATGATTTTCACAATAGTGAAGATTTTTAAAGAATTTTCCACAGAAACCTTATGTGGTCACTTGCTTTTTCATTATAATTAGAGACATGATTTGGGTTTTGCAATTTCCTAAATTGCTTCATGTATCTGTACTCATTTAAAATGTAATTGGATTGTTTGGTTCCTTCTTTGGCAGCATGAATTGGTGACTGAGGCACAGCAGCTTCAGAATTTGTTACAATTAAAAATTGGCTGCCTATTATTTTCCCTCTGTCCTTTGTTTTTCTAGCCACTGACTCTAGCCATGAATTTGACTTTCACTTCTGGTGGTTTTGATAACAGGTCTGTTTTCAGAGGGTAAACTATAGAATGTAGAGTTGGAAGGGTCATACAGCTTAGTTTCATCAACTCAGAGTCATAGAATGAAAGATATAAACAACCTCAGACGTCATGAGTCCAAACAGTACCTGAAATATGAGCCGAATCTCTCTCTACAGTATCACTGACAGAAGATCAACCAGTCTCTTCTAGAACATCTCCCTTGGAGGAGAACTCACTCCCTCTTCAGTCATGGAGGCAATCTATTTCATTTTCTGATGGTTCTAAATGTTTAGAAGTTTATAGGATTATGACTTTAGAGCTAGAAGGTGGCTCAAAGGCTATCTAGTAGAGTCCTTTCCCATTTTAAAGATGAGGAAATGGAGGCTCAGGGAGATTAAGTGACAATTATGCAGATTGTAAGTATCAAATAAGGATCTGAACCCAGGTCCTCTGACTATCAATTAACCCACACTGCCCTCCTCTTAAGAGAATCAGCATCTCGCCTTTGCATAATATATGCAAACTCTACAATTTGCTTCAATACCTTTTAAAGGAACTGAGAGATGGTATGATCCATTTGCCCCCATAAATTATAAACATGTTGAGAACAGGAACTGTTTATTTTTTTCTTTGTCTCTGCCATACCTAGCATGACTCTAGGCATATAATAGGTACATAAATGATTGTTGATAAATTGATTGGTACTGGGATTTGGCTAGGAGTGACAGTCTACTTGTCTCTGTATTAAAAGCAAATCTTGAATAACTTCTACCCAGAGAGGTTCTATGGATGATTCTATCTCTCCATTTTAGTCATGAACAAGATATGATGTAGGCTAGTCTTCTCCCAAAAGCTGTGAGGTGAGACAGTTTCCCATCTGTTGAAGGCCACTTCCACCAGATAGCAGGAGCACATCAAAACTTGGACTTGAAGTTCAGCCTGGGATTTTTAAGGGATGTTGAATATTTCCTTGCTAAAAACATCCAGAACGCCTGTGGTGAGGTGGGGGTGGAGGAAAAGGGACAGGAGGAAGGAGCTGGAGATTGGAAAGAGGAATGAAACATCTATTTTTTTTTCCTGCTTTTTCTTTTTTCAGCAATTAAAGGGAGTAAGTCAAGGCTGAAATGAACATAAAAAGAAAGCATGAAAAACAGAGAGAGACAAACATACAGACAGAAGACAGAAAGGAAGGAGTAAAGAATGAAAAAATAGCTTAAGAAGAGAGAAAAAAAGAAAGAGAAAGGGGGAGGAGCAGTGAGGCTGCACAAATTGGTAGCAAGATGACATGGGAATCAAAGGACCAAGATTCTGATGTTTACTATCTGCGTGACTCTGGATAAGTCGTTTAAACTTCCTAAATCAGGCAGCTAAGTAGTCCAGAGGTTAGAGCTCTAGGCCTGAAGTCAGAAAGACCTGAATTCAAATCCGGTGTCAGACCTTTACTAGCAAGATAACCCTTGGCAAGTCATTTAACTGCTATTTGCCTCAGTCTCCTCAGCTGTGAAATGGGATAATAGTGGTGCCCACCTGATGGTGTTATTATGAGGATCAAATGGAATTAGATTTGTGAACAGGGATTAGCACAGTAGCTGCTACATAATGGGCCCTATATGAAGCACGACGGGCTTCTCCCCTTTCTCTTATCTTGTACATAAAGTGAAAGAGATATGCAATGAGGAGGTTGAACCTCTGGGGTCTCAGAGGACTGCTGTCTCTGGTGTAAGTGTATGCTGAGCCTTTTTCAGGGCTCCTCATGGACCTCTGGTGTCACTGGACTCTCTCACCTGTGACTCCAGGAAGCACAGGCAGCAGTCACACGCCAGTAAAACCATCTCAGCAGATGGGTTAAGCCAAGTTGAGGGTAATGGACAGTTCTCACATCCATGAGTGAGTTAGGAAAATGTCTCCCCCAAGTGTGTGAAGACTTCCCCCAGCAGAATGGACAGATGAGAACAACTTGTTCCAACAAGCATGAAGGTGGTGGAAACAGGTGCTGTAGAATGCATAGACCTTGGTCAGACATCAAAGCACCAAGGTCTTGCCACCGGAATTCAATGTTGATGACTCTGAAGGAAAGGGTGAGGCAGATGAATTTGTGCAACTCTGTCTCCACTTCAAAACAATTCACACACAAGTTAAGACATCACTGCCCCAAGATATAGCTGGTCCTCTTCAAACTAAAGATGAACTTATATGAGATGCTGGGAGGACACTCCCTGCCCCAAACTATCTTCTCCATTGCCTGAATTCTGCCGAAATTCCCAAATTAGAGTTTCAGTCATTTGAGTTATTCAGGTTTAAAGTATTATTTCTTTTATGTGCATTTAATTTCTCACTAGCTATTTGAACCAAACCATGAATGAATTCAACACCTCTTTTCTATGTTAGAGCTGGGAATAGCTTGGTTTTAGGGAGAACTTTGTATATGTGTGTGTATACATATATACATACACATATATTTATATATACATGTATAAACATATATTTTATATATATCCATGCATATATATAAACACATGGATGTATATATATATATATATATATATATATATACACACACACACATATATATATGTTTATATGTATGTACACAAAAGATTAGGTTTGGGGGAGTGTAAAGAGAGCTTTCTATGGAAGCTTGAGTAGGTCAGCACAGGAAACATTCCTGAAGAGGTCTCAAGAAAAGCATGAGAACTCTGGTTGTCTCACCAGAAGGGGGAAATTCTAACAGGACAAGAAGACACTTCAGAGCTTGAGTCTAAATTCTATGATCCTAGATACAAGAAAGTGGTTGATGTTCGCTAAGTTCAGAATATTATTTTTAAAGAAAAAAGAAAGAAGATGGTTATTTTGGACTTTTGGCGTCGGATCACTGAGTGGGGAGTAAAACCTCCCCGTTTAGAAATCTCTGATGTTTACCAAGAACTCCATGGAGAGCAGGGAGTCATCTGTTTCTAAAAAAGGGAAAGAAAAGGAAAGAGACTGAAAATCGACTAAGTCCCTCACAGGAGACAATTGAGAATACTTCTCACCTAGATGATGCTGGGTGGTCACATAAAACAACTCTCAGAAGCAACATTGTCCTGGATAATGTAGTGGATAAAGGATTGGCTTTGGAGTCAGGAAAACCTACTTGTCCAGTCAGAGTCACCCTGACTGACAGGGAATTAGGGAGCATGATTGGTCAATCAAGTCACAAGATGGGAGAAACTTTGGAAGCTGAGGGGGAGTTAGCCCTGCCTGTTGGGAGTCAAGTTGTAGAGAAGAATAGGTTTGGGAATACATGATGAATTATCTGCCTATCAGAGATGCTGCACCCAGGGGGGATTACGTAAGAATATGGCAAGAGGTCAAAGGATACTGGGACTCTGAAATGCCAAATGTGGTAATGACTTGGGCTCATGTGTGTCCCCTAAGAGCTTGCCTCTGTCCTAGTGAACTCCACAGGTTCACTTTTTCCAGTGACATCATGTGCATTTCTGGTAGAATGCTATTGTGCACCACACTCAGTGCCTTTGCTCTAAGTCAGTGTGATTTACCATTAAAAGTAAATAAACCAGTAGGGCTTTATGAGCTCTGATTTTAGGAAGACAGACTGACAGAGAGGGGGATGGTACGGCAGCGATTCACAGAGTACCCTGAACCTCTGAACCTGGAGAAGTCTTCCCCTGCTGGATCTATTCTGCCAGTGTGAATTGGGAGCATAGCTTCAGAGAGACTGATACACACACACACATCTGTCTATATATGCATGTATGTATGTATAGAGACATGTGTATGTCTCTATACATATATGTATACATCTATAGACAAACTTTATAAATAATATATTATTTATATTATTTATTTATATTATTTATAAAGTTTGTCTATAGATGCATGAATATATACACATATATGTATATGTATATGTTACACACAGGTATGTGTATGTGTATATACATATTTATATGTGTGTATATGTATACATGCATGCATATATATGTGTGGGTGTATTAATCTTAGAGTTGCCTGAGCCACTGAAAGATTAAGTACTTGATGACCTCAAAAAAATTTATGGAAGGTGAAGGAGGAGGGATATAAGGGACCAGAGGACATATGATACCTTCCCTAATCATGGCAGGGCAGCTAGGTGGCACAGGGGATAGAGTGCCATGCCTGGAGTCGGGAGGACTTATTTTCCTGAGTTCAAATTCAGCCTCAGACACTTACTAGCTGTGTGACCCTGCACAAGTAACTTAACCTTATTTGCCTCAGCTTCCTCTTCTGTAAAATGAGCTGGAGAAGGAAATGACAAACCACATCTTTGCCAAGAAAACCTTGAATGGGGTCATGAAGAGTCAGACAAGATTGAACAGCAAAAAAAATCATGACAATTAGACAGTGGTGTGCTGGAAAATATTTTAACAACTAACTCTCTGGAAAAAAACATACACATGGTATACTTTTAAGCTTAATCTATGTTATTGACATTTTATCCATCACTTTCTTAAGTCTAGACATTCAAAAACAAAAAAATCAAGCCCTAATTTGTAGTGTTTGCCAGTTTCCCAGTTTATAAGGTATAAATGCTCATACTAAAATTTTACAGTAGGCTCTCAAGGTGATTGGAGTTGGCTGCAGCATACCCCTGCACCTATCTTTTTTACTTGTCTGTATACTGCATTGATAGCCTACCCCACCTGTCGTGGTTAGACTGTTGGTAGTAAGGTATTGGTCTAAATATAATTTCTGCCAAACCATTTTCTAATTTTCCCAAAGACTTTCATCATACAGTGAATCCTTACCCCAGTAACTGAAGTCTTTTGTTTTGAGAAACACTAAGCTACCAGGTTCATTTGCATCTTGCCTCATCTCATAATCCAAGAATCAGTTTTAAATGTGGGAGAATACTGAGAGTTTCATTAAACCACAATTTTGAGCTCTCTTTTAATGATGGTTTAGGAACAGATGATCCTGAAGACTGGCAAATAGTCCCTTCCAGACTCCTACTCCTCAAAGATGCATCAATTTAACCCTGAGCTAATGGTCTCCAAAATCACACACACTCACAGACTCCCAGAAAACCTTAACAAAGGAAAACCATTACTGCCAAGCACATTTTAACAAATTTCCATTGAAAAACCTCTCCATTCTCTAAATGTCAGTTGTTCCTTTCCTTGAAATATAATAAGATATGAAAGGGAGAGGCATTTACATAAAGTGGCCATCTATTAATTTTTCTTTGTGCTCTCACATTAGGGAAAGGTGCACCACAGCTGAGTAGGGAAAAAAATGATCACTTACTATTCCGATCTTCCATTTAAGAGGGAGACTGTAGGAGAACATAATCATACCTCATACAAAGTGATTCTGAAGAGGTTAGGACACCAGAGTTAAGTATTTTCCCCAAACCCCTCTGATGGAGTGAAAATGGGTTCATAGGTTAGAAATTCAAGTTTCTAAACTCTTGACTGAAAGTTTACAAAAGACTGCATCTCACTCATGAGTCTGGGCACCACTTTCACACCAGAAGTTGAGAAAGACACAACTTACAAAAGCCTTTGTGACTCTTCTGCCAACATTGGCAGGCTTATTCCCCTAAGTCTCTGTTCCCTTTAGTTGGAACCTGAGGGACTCCTTTAATCCTATCATTTCTCACCGAGCTGCAGTCTGGACAGCTCCATCTTGCTCCAAACACTTCTTTGTCCTGGAAAATTCATTCAGTCCTGGGATTCACACATCGGAAGTGAATCCGATTGGACCATAGGGTCCTCCCAATATCCTCATTTAAGAAAGGTATCCACACTTAGCATCTCTTTATTTTTCACTCTGAACTACTTCTCCATCATGCCCCTGTCCTAGGTACCTTTCCCTCATCTACTCTTCTAGCTTCCCTTTATGTGTAAGTGAGTACCTGAATAATCCTTAGTCAAAAAAGGCCAAGGTCTCCCATTGTATCCTGGGCTGTCTCCTGTCGTCCTGATGAATATCTGGTGACTGGACCCAGATGGCTCAAGAGGAGAGAGTGAGGTTGGTGATCTGCACAGCCCTCCCTCACTCAAAGCAAAGTCAAGTGCAAGTCATGTCATCATTTCTTGGGTAGCATAAAGGACGAACACAACTTGTCTTTTTCCATTAGAATGTAAATTCCTTGAGGTCAGGGATTGTCTTTTTGCTTATATTTTTATTCCTTGTGGTTATCACAGTGCAGGGTACAAAGTAAATGGTTAATAAATGCTTACTAACTGCTGTTGATAGTGGAGCTTTCCACAAACCTGTGATTAAATCAATCTTCCTCTGAGTACTCTTCTTAGGTCCATGGGTGTCCACTTTCTCCTTCCCTCCCTTCTTCATCCTCCTTCTGATTTTTAAGTTAAGTTTAAATTAACTAACATTTCTCTCTCCAACACCTCCCTTAAAAAATAAAACCTTTGTAGCTAATATGTATCATCAAGGAAAACAAATCCCCACATTTACCATGTTCAAAAATACATGTTGCACTCTGTGTCTTGAGTCTGTCATCTTTCTGTGAGCAGATGGGCAGCAGGCTTCATCATCATCCGCCTGTAACCATGTTCGGTCATTACATCGATCTTTCAAAATCGTTTGTCTGTACAATGGTATTATTACTGTATGAATTTTCTTTCAGTTTCTGCTCATTTCATTCTGCATCAGTTCATATGAATCTTATCAGGTTTCTCCAAACTATCCATTTCATCTTTTCTTATGGCATTACAGTATTTGATTTCAATCATATGCCATAATTTCTTCATCCCTTTGAACATCCCTCCCTCTGTCCCACTAATTTCCAGTTCTTTGCCACTTCAAAAAGAGCCCCTATAAATATTTTTTTGTAACAACATGCCTTTCTTTTTTCTTTCATCTCTGCTAGGTACAGACTGAGTAGTGGTATTGCTGAGGACATACAGTTTAATGACTTTTGAGGCAGAGTTTCAACTCCTTTCCAGAATGGCTAGATCAATTCAAAATTCTATCAGCAGTTAATCAATATGCCTGTGTCCCCATCATCTCTCCAACATTTGCCATTTTCCTTTTTTGTTTTCTTTACCAAATTTGTAAGAATAATTTTGGGACCTTAGAGTTGCTTTAATTTGCATCTCCCTATTAATTGTTTGGAGTATTTTTTTATATGGTTGTCAATAGCTTGGATTTCATCCTTTGAAAACTTCCTGTTCAAATTCTTTGACCATTTATCAATTGATAAATGGCAGTCATTTTTTATAAATTTCGATCAATTCCTTCGTATCTGAGAAATTAAACCTTTATCACAGAAACTGGAGGCAAAAGTTTTTTCTCTTTTTTAAAAATTTAAAAATGTTTTTAAAAATATTTTCCCCTCCTAATTTTAATGGAGTTGGTTTTGTTTGTACAAAAACCTTTTAATTTTATGTAGTGAAAAATGTCCATTTTGTTTGCTATGAGTCTCTCTAGCCTTTGTTTGGTCATAGGTTTTTCTTCTATCCACAGATATGAAAGAAAATACCTTTCTGGTTTTACCAATTTTTAAAAATGGTTTTATATATCTATATTTATCTATGTATCTATCTATCTATGAATCTATCTATCTATATATGTCATTTATCCTTTTGGAACTTTTCTTGTCATTTTGCGAAAGGTTTGGGTTAATTATTTTATCTTTGAGATACGTGTTAATATTATCCCCATTTTACATATAAGGAAACTGAGATTGAGAGATCTTAAGTGACTTGACCAAGGCCACATACATAGCAAGTGTTTGGAGTCAAGTCTTCTTGACTTCAAGTTCAGTGTTCTACCCATTATTCCATATTGTATGTTGAGTTAATATAAGTGTGAGGACTGGCAGAATTCCTTTGAAGTCAAATGTAGTCATGGATATCTGTCAATCAGCTTAACTGTCTATTTATGTGTCCTACCTCCACTGAACAAAAAGGATGTGTTTTAACTTACATAGGTTCAAGTTCTCCATCTTAGAAGAAGGGATCATGAAACCCTGGGCAAGTCACAGTCTAATAATGCTTGATAAATGCTTGTTGACTTGACTTTATCTCTCAGTGACCCAGGTAACTGTTTTAGATTGTAAGCTCACGGGTAGATATAGATCTACATCGGCCAAAGACATTTTCTCATTGGGCTTTCCTTACATAAGTGAAATCTTTGGTCACTCTCTTCCTCTAAATATGTATTTATCTTGTGTCTTCAGATAGATCACATCCTCTTTATGGTCAGAGACTGTCTTATTCTTCTCTGCATCCTCCTTGGAAACAAGGATGATTTTGTTAACTAATAAATTAACTTCAGTTTGGCTGGCTGGGTGTCACCTTCTAGACAGTACAGGCCTCAGGGGTATTTGTGTCATCTGAAGTGACTCAGTGTTGATTCACAGAAAAGGGGAAACAAATGACCAAGTCAAAGTAAAGGATTAAATTAGTTGATGCTGACAAGATACAAACTGCATAGTTATGAGTAAGGGCGGCAGCAGACACTGGTGTGCTCAAGTCAAATGGGGACAGGCACTTTCTTCTTCCTAGTCAAAGAAGGTTTCCTGTGGGATGTATGCATAGGGATAACCCCATAAAGAGAGAGTGGGATGCTGAGAGCCCCTTTCCTCCTGCCTTCCATGCTTAGGACCTATGTGAATGGTAATGTGCTCCAGGAATGTATTCCTTTCTCAATTATGCCAACACATTTCTGCTTCCACTTTCACCTCAAGTTCTCAGAAGATTTCCATTGTCAGAAAGAAAATTATAAGAAAGTCTCTTGCTACCAAAATAAGATTAATGAAGATTCTCTGAACCAGGAAGACAAGAAGAATGAATCTTACTAAATTAGGATCATAGATTTAGAGTTGGAAGAGACCCTAGAGGTCATTGAGTTCTACTCCCTCCTTTTTCAGTTGAGGAAATTGAAATTCAGAGGTTAAGCAACTTTTCCAGGATCAGAGAGCTAGTAAATGACTGAGGAGAAACTAGAACTCAGGTCTTCCTGAACCCAAATTCAGTGGGCTCTCTACAACATCTAGCTGTCCCCCAAAAGAAATTTAAAAATTGATCAGTCATTTCAGACATCTTCAATTTTTCCTACCCCACTCCCAATAGCATTTAAAGATTGTGGCCCCATAAATTCATGATGGTTACAGCTTGACAAGAATAGTCCAATCTACTGAGGTAGACATGGGGCATGGTGGCACAGTGGATTGAGAGCTGGCTCTCGAGTCAGGAATATATGAGTTCAAATCAGCCTCAGACACTTACTAGCTCTGTAACCTTGGACAAGTCACTTACCCTTTGTTTGTCTTAGTTTCCTCATTTGTAAAATGAGTTGGAGAAGGAAATGGCAAACATTCTAGTATCTCTACCCAGAAAGCCCCAAATGGGGTCACCAAGAGTCAGACACAACTGGACAACAAAAAAATAATAAAATATCCATGTCCTTACTTCTTTGGAAATGATCTTTTCATCTCATCTTGTGTGTATCCTTGGGCTTTGGCAAAGAATTGTCTCTTCTAGGGATCCCCTTCCACTCCCAATATTATAGTAAACTTGAAACTAAACCTAAAAAAAGGAAGAGTTGGCCAATAGAGAAGACACCTTTGATCTGGGTTCAAATGCTACTTCTGACACTTAATAGTTAATCATGATCTTAAACAAGTCACAACTTGCCTGGGCTTCAGTTTGCTCATTTATTAAATTTGGGATTTGGATTAGATGGTCTTTGAGATGCTTTGAAGCTCTATATCTGTGATCAGGAAGAAAATAAACTCTACCAAGTAGATCCTAGGATCTCTCTCCTTCTCTCTCTCTCTCTCTCTCTCTCTCTCTCTCTCTCTCTCTCTCTGAAATGAGGGAAAAGAAATGATTATGCCCAATTTAAAGGGATATGGAGTTCTCAGAGAACTCATTACTTTATTAGAAAAAAGCTTACTGGATGAACCACAGATCAGAACATTACATTCCTATCACTGGCAGCAATAAGGAATTAATTTCTTCAAAGAATGTGCATTAGAGACATAACAAATCCTTTCCAACCACTTCAACAATGGGAAGAGAACCAAGAAAAGTGTGTCCTCAATCCATGAAACAGACTTCCAGAATCAATGAGCTCTAAACCAAACACTGAGGACTCTAGGAAACTTCAGACCCAGTGGGATGCCCTGAAGTTACCCACAGAGCACAGCTAGCTGGACGCCTCTGCCAAAGTTGTCATGGTGAGAGGTGCATGCTGAGGGCTGGAAGCCATGCCTCTTTGGAGGTCATTCATTTCATATCATGAACAGGGGACTATATGTAATAAATTCCTAAGATAGGAAGCTGCTACCCTAACTGAAACATCAAAGCCTTATTAATTAAATTTTTAAAATGAATTAAAATTAAACTTTATTTTTTAAATTAATAGACCTCTTTTCTTCCTCAACAACCCACCTTATTGGAGAAGGAATAAAACCAAATTCTTCACAGGAAATATGCATAATCAATTAAAACAAATTCTCTCATTGACCATCTCCAGAGGAAAATATATAATAAATTACATATAACAAATTATTTATGTAGTTGCATATATACATATTATATATACTACATGCATATGTGTGTATATTCACATGCATCATCATCATCATCCTATATTCTGAATTTGCATGCTTCGCCCCTGATCCTCTAGTATCACAGACAGTCATCGTGTTGATGAGTTTCTATAGCTTTAAAAATTGTTTTTTTACAATATTGTTGTTATTGCATAAACTGTGGATAATTTTGCTTACATAAAATTTAAAAGTTTTTACACAGACAAATCCAATAAAGCCAAGATTAAAAGGGAAATAGGTAACTAGGAAAAATCTTTGTAGCAAGTTGCATTGACAAAGATTTCATTTCCAAGATATGTCAGGAACAGATTCAAAGTTAAAAGAATAAGAGCCGTTCCCCAATGGATAAAATGATCAAAAAATATGGACAGTAATTTCTCAAGGGAAAAAAGTCCAGGTTGTCAATATTCATATAAAAATACTCCAAATTACTAATAATTAGAGAAATGCAAATTAAACAAATTCTAAGGTTCTCCTTCACATTCTTAAGCTTGGCAAAGATGACTCAAAAAGAATATGATGAATATGATAAGGGCTATGGGAAAATGGGCCATTATTGCACTTTCGGTGGAGTTCTATATGGATACAAAAATTCTGGAAAGCAATTTGGAATTATACATAAAAAATTATAAAACATTTCATGTCCCACTGTTAAGTTTTTCTCCCAAAGAGATCAAAGAAAGAGGAAAAGGTACCATATGTACAAAAATATTTATAAGCTCTTTTTTCAGTGACAAAAAATTCCCTCAAAACAACAGACCTGGAAACTATGGAGATAACCATCATTTGGAGAACCGCTGAACAATTTATGGTATATGGATGTAATGGAACACTATTGTGCTGTAAGACATGAGGAAATAAATGATTTCAAAGAGACATGGAAAGACATTTATGACCTGATGCAGAGTGAAGTGTGAAGAGCCAGGAGATCAATTCAGATTACCATATCAATATTTATAAAAACAAAAAAATTTGAAGATTGATGGAGAATGAAATGAGCAGAACCTGGAGAGAAGCTAATGAAGTCATCACCTGGTCAGGAAGAAAGTCACTGGCACCTAAACCCACTACAAATGAAGTTACGTATAAGGAAGGTGCTTTGTTGTTCTCTGACAGATTGTGGAAAGTTTAAAATGGCTGCTGATGGAAGAGGTTTTCCAGGTTTGTATTAAGGGCCCTTCAGACTCCAAATTGTTGTTATGAGCAACCACCTTTAGGACAGGGTGAGGATGTGCAAATCTGGAAACTTTTGACAACTGTCCTAGCATTGTTTTAAGCTACCCAAAGTCCCTTTGCCCATTCTTGTCAAAGTATTAAATAACCAATCCAACACACCATTACTCCCTTCTTGAACCCTAGCAAATATATATAAATTTTACTCTATGGGATAAGATGCAAGCATCCTGACTTCTAATTTGTTGGGGATTTAGCAGTCCAAAGCCAAGATTTTATCACAGAGAAAAAGAAACTACAGAATCTCAGAACAGGAATGGACTTTAGAGCTCATCTAGTCTAAGTGTTCTGAACTTCTCATGTGTCCATGGTTTCCTTTGGCAGAACTACAGAGCCCTTCTCAGAATAATATTTGCTGCCTAAATTCACAATTGAAAGAAATACTAAATTTCAGTTAGAGATTAGTGAAAGTCAAGATTTCTTCTTCTCATCTAAGTTCAGGGTCCCTCTGAAATTTAACCAAGGTGTATTGGTGTATTGGGAAATGTTTAACAATTAAGTCTCTGAAAAAATATTTACCTGCAACATACTTTTAAGTTTAATCTGAATTATTAACATTTCCCCCATCACTTTCTTAAGTCTCGACATCAATAAAATGATAAATCAATCCTTGATTTATATCATTTTCCAATTTTCAAGGTGTAAATGCTAATACTGAAAATTTTACAATCAGCTCTCCTGAGTCAGTTTGAGGTGGCTTTAGTATACATACACAGAAGACCCCTTAAGGGTCTGTAGACTACAGGTTCAGAGCCCCTGATCAAGAGGAGAGTTAAGTCCTAGAGAGATTAATTTAGACATAAAATATTAGAACTACAAGATCACCTAATTTAATATATTTTATAGACAAAGAAACCAAGACTCATTAGGTGAGGTAATTTACCCCGAATTACGCAGATAGCTAATGACAACATTGAGCCTCTTGTAGCCTAGTACATGTCTTTCTGCTACATCATGTGGTTCACATAGAAGCTGAAACAAAACTTGAACACAGTTCTGTCAATTCCTAATCTAATGTTCTTTTAGCTACATGATCCTTTCTAGGATCTTTACCAAATTGTCATATAACTGTTTGCTTGGAAGAAGTGGGAAGCTTCTGAGACAACTAAGCTTCCCTTAACTGACTGGTTCTCTTGTCATCCAAGTTATTGATCCTTCTCCTCCCAAGTAATAACTCTGAAGCCACATTCCATTCACATGTGGGGTCTCACCATGTTATTGACTCAATGATAAGTCAGTACTTGGTCCAGGTCTTACTGATTTGGGTCTCTATGCATATAGTTCAAAGAACCTTAAATTCTAAGGGAAATAGTATTAGAAAATCTCTGCGATGCAAGCAAACAAAGTAAGATTTGGGTCAATGTTCTCATTGAAATCATATAATCAAAAAATTATTAAGCACTTATTGTGCAAATGGTAGTGTTTTAGCAGCATTAGGACAGAATGTGTCTGGGATTCCTTTGGTAGTCTGATGAATCCTATTGAGCCCTTCTCAGAATAATGTTCCAAAATATATAAAATAAAATAAATAAGGTCATAAAGAAAACTAATTACATTGAAATACAGTTGTCAAAATACTGAAGAAACAAGTCCACTCACAAAGACCATCTATTATGTCATGATGGTATCCATATGAGTGAGGTTATCCTTGAAGTGTTATTTTTAATGGTATCAATTGACCTTCTTACTCCTTTGAATATGACAGACATGTTAGTGGTTAAGTGAAACTTATCTACTACTTATCTATTACAGTGATATACATTTCAATTCCTTAACCTGCCATTCAAAAAAAGGATAATTTGTTTTAATCTGCCAAAATCTGCTTTTCCATTTTCCCACCCTAACCTTGCCCTCCACTACCTCCATTGAGAACAGAAGAAAAACATAACTCTTTATACATATGTATAGGTAGTCAGAACAAATTTCCATATTGGTTATGTCCTTAAAAAAAATTATCTCCCTCTTCATTCTAAGTCCTGAACCTCTCTATAAGAAGGGGTGGGTATCATGTTTCATCATTAGTTCTCAGGAATTCTAGTTGCTCAATATACTAATAAGAGTTCAGCACAGGGGGGAGGGAAGGGCAGAGTCAAGATGGTGGAGTAGAAAGACGCATATACTCTAGCTCTTCCCCCACAACTCATAAAATACCTGTAAAAAAATGATTCAACAAATTCTAGAGCAGCAGAAGTCACAAAATGACAGAGTGAAAGAGATTTTCAGTCAAAGGTATCCTGTAGGGCTGACAGGAAACATCTATCACATAGGATGCAGAGTGGAGTGGAGCCCAGTCCTGATCGAGTGGCACTAGGAGGAATAGGACTGGAACAGGCCTTAGGGCTGAATCCCTAGCAGTAGTGGAGGGTCTCAGATCCCTCAACCCACAAGTGACAAAGAAAGCTTCAAAGCTCAATGAGAGGGCTTTCCCAACTGGGCAAGAGGGGAGCAGGGTCCTCCCCTAGCACTGGCTCCAGGTGGCAGCAACAATAGTGGTGGTGGTCCATTTGTTAAGCACTCTGTCTAAAGCCCCTGGAAGAATTGATCAGCTGATCTGAATCTCAGCCCTGAGCATGGTCCTGGGGGGAGGAGGAGCACTAGGACCTTCCTCTTGACAAAGGATTCAGAAGTCAAGTAACTGGCTGGGAAAATGCCCAAAAAAGGAGAAAAAAAAATAAGACTCTAGGTTACTTTCATGGTGAACAGGTATTTCTTTCCATCCTTTCAGATGAGAAAAAACAATGCATACTGTCAGAGGAAGTCAAGGTTTCTGCATCCCGTACCTCCAAAATAAATATGCAATGGTCTCAAACCAAGGAAGTGCTTGAAAAGTGAGTCAACAGCTCACTAAAGGAGACCCAAAAAATGTTGAAGAAAATGACACCTTTAAAAAGATGCTGACTCCATTGGGAAAAGAGGTCCAAAAAGTTGATGAAGAGAAGAAGAATTAACCCAAATGCAAAAGGAGGTTCAAAAGCTCACTGAAGAAAATAGTTCTTTAAAAATGAGAGTGGAGCAGATGGAAACCAATGACTTTATGAGAAACCAAGAAATTACAAAACAAAACCAAAAGAGTGAAAAAATATAAGATAATGTACAATATCTCACTGGAAAAAGAACTGACCCAGAAAACAGATCCAGGACAGACAATTTAAAAATTATGGGACTACCTGAAAGCCATGATCAAAAAAGAGCCTACACATCATCTTTCATGAAATTATCAAGGAAAACTGCCCTGATATTCTAGAACCAGAGGGTAAAATAAATATTGAAAGAATCCACCAATCACTTCCTGGAAGAGATCCGAAAAGAGAAGCTCCTAGGAATATTGGAGCCAAATTTCAGAGTTTCCAGGTCAAGGAGAAAATATTTCAAGCAACTAGAAAGAAAGAATTTGAGTGGAAATACAATCAAGATAACACAGGATCTGGCAGCTTCTACGTTAAGGGATCAAAGGGCTTGGAATAGGATATTCCAGAAGTTAAAGGATCACCTACCCAGCAAAACTGAGTATAATACTTCAGGGGAAAAATGGTCATTCAATGAAATAGAGGACTTTTAAGCATTTTTGATGAAAGGACTAGAACTGAAGAGAAAATTTGACTTTCAAACACAAGAATCAAGAGAAGCATGAAAAGGTAAACAGGAAAGAAAAATCATAAAGGACTTTCTAAAGTTGAACTGTTTATATTCCTACATGGAAAGATAATATTTGTAACTCTTGAGACTTTTCTCAGTATTGGGGTAAGTAGAGGGATTACACACACACACACACACACACACACACACACAGAACAGGTTGAGGTGAATCAGTAGGGATGATATGCATAAAAATAAAATTAAGGGGTGAGAGAAGAATATATTGAGAAGAGAAAGGGAGAAATGGAATGGAGCAAATTATCACTCATAAAAGAGATAAGAAAAATCTTCAATGGAGGAGAAAAGGGAGGAGGTGAGAGGAGAAAAGTGAAGCTTATTCTCTTCACATTTGGCTCACTCAATTTGGCATGAAAATCTATCTTATACTACAAGAAAGTAAGGGAGAAGGGGACAAGTGGGGTGTGGGAGGGATGATAGAAGGGAGGGGAAATGAGAGAAGGGAGTCATTTGAGGTAAACACTTTGGGGAAGGGACAAGGTCAAATGAGAGAATAGAATAAATGGAGGACAGGGTAGGATGGAGGGAAATATAGTTAGTCTTACACAACATGACTATTATGGAAGTCTTTTGCAAAGTGATACATGTATAGCCTGCACTGAATTGCTTGCCTTCTCAGCAGGCATGAGTGGGGAGGGAGGAAAGGAGAGAAGTTGGAATTCAAAGTATTAGAAACAAATACTGAGAATTGTTATAGCCTATAACTGGGAAATAAGTTGGCAATGGGTATAGAAATCTATCTTGCCCTACAAGAAAAGAGAGAAGATGGGGATAATGGAAGGATGGGGTGTGATAGAAAGGAGGGCACACTGAGGGAAAGGGCAATCAGAATGCAAGGTGTTATGGGGTGGGGGAGGGGAGAGATGGGGAGAAAAATTGAAACTCTAAATTTTGTGGAAACAAATGTTGACATCTAAAAATAAATAAATAAACATTAAAAAGAATTCAGCACAATAGGATTCCATTATACTTATATACTATAATGTATTCATTGGTTCCTCAGTTTATGGTAAATGCCTCAGACACCCAATCTTTGCCACCTCAAAAAGAGCCACAAATGTTTTTATGCATCTTTAGATTTGTTTTGCTTAGGATTAATCCTTCCCTCAATCTACCGTCTCTCTAGTCATTGTTAAATTAAATATATTTCTGTACCCAACTGTGTGCATATGTGTGTATTCAACCTTCTTTTAATCAGTTCAGATTGAGATCAAGTCAGTGGCTATCCTCCACTTCCTCCTCCTTTTTTTCATATAAATGTCTACTTTTGTACTTTCATTATGTGAGATAATTTCCCCCAAACTTTCTTTTCCTTCCCTTCCCCAGTGTACTCTTCTTCCTCTCTTTTTGTATTCTTTTCTTAAGTTCATCAAGACTTAACCCCATCACTACTAGGTCTTGTCTAATTGGACTTCATGTATGAACCCTGATGATGACAGAGATTAGAAGGGACACATGTATTATCTCCCTATATTGAATGTAAGCCATTGATCATTGTTTAGTCCTTTATAATTTGTTTCTTCATGTTTATCTTTTTATATTTCTCTTTATTCCTGTGTTTCTGCTTCAAAGTTTCTCTGTGGTCGTGTTTTTTTTCCAATCAGGAATGTTTGAAAGTCCCCTATTTCATTAACTGATTTTTCTCCTCATAGCACTATGCTCAGGTTTGCTAGGTGAGTTATTCTTGGCTATAAGCCCATATGCTATTTTTTCTGGAAAGTCAAATTCCAAGTTCTCTGCTCCTTTACAATGGTGGCTGCTGAGTCATGAATGATCTTGACTATGGTTCCTCAGTACTTGAGTTCTTTCTTTCCGGTTACTTGTAGCACTTTTTCTTTCACCCAAAAGTTCTGGATTTTGTCTATGAGGTTCCTGGGAGTTTTAATTTGGGGACTTGTTTTAGGAGGTGACTGGAGGATTATTTCTGTTTCTGCTTTCTCCTCTGGTTTTAGATCTGAGCAGGATATCTTGAAATATGATCTAGGCTATTTTTTTGTTCATGGCTTTCAGGTAGTTCAATAATTCTTAATTTTTTTCTCCTCAGTCTGTTTTCCAGGTCAGCTGTTTTTGCTCTGGGATACCTTAAATTTTCTTCTTTTTTAGTCTTTTGACTTTTTGATATTTCTTGTTGACTCATGAAGCTGTTGGCTTGTATTTGGTCCATTCAAATTTTCAGAGAGTTTGTTACTTGGGCAAGATTTGTACCTCTTGTTCCAAGTTGTTAATTCCTTCTCCAATTCTTTATTCTTCTCATTTCTTTTCTAATTTTCTTCCTCAAATGCTCTCATTCCTTTTGCAAAAACATTCATGACTGTCTTATAAAACTTTTCCTTCATTTCTTCCAAGAGTTTTAGCTGAGTTTGTGCTCAAGCTGTTTTTCTCTGAGTTGATGCTTGTAAATGTTTTGGAGTCATTCTCTTCTGAACTTGCATCTTAAGCATCTCTGTTACCAAAAGAACTCATTATGGTAGGATTCTCTTTTCTGTTTTCTGGGTTCTGCATCATTTTTGGAGCAAATGTCTGTGCTGGTCTTATTACTGATTTCTTGGGGCATTGAGGGTCATGTTATTCCAGGATCTCAGAGATAAGCTGAGGACAAGGTCAGTACTCCTAAAGTGGTCCAATCCACAGCAAAGTCTAATTGCTTTCATCCTAGGATGAGTTCCACAATTTCTTGACCTGGATTTGGGTCAGAGTAGGCGTAGACATCTGGTCTGGTCATTCATTTGCACACTGGACTAGACATTGAAGGTAAGACCTTACTTTGGACCCAAGGTCTGAGTTATACTACTGCCACTGCAGCTATTGCCACTGGCTTCTAGACTGTCTCCTTTCTCCTTAATGCCACTCAGGATCTCTTGACTGGAGATCACCATTACCACACAGGTCCCCTTCTCATTTAGCCCTGAATTTGCCACCCAGGACTAGGTAGTATGAAATACAGCTCCCAGTTGGCATCAGTCACCCAAAGTAGTATCTAGTGTGGGTAGGGGGTGCCATTGTGGGTCTAAGATTTCCTCTTGCTCTGGTGTACGGCCTCTTCCTGGATGCTAGAGTGCATTGCACACGTTAGGTTGCCAACCCTATCTGTCTCCAGTGCCCAGAGACATCCCTGTCTGTCTCACTAGGAGGAGTTGGCCTGGACCATGACTTTTTCTGGATTTCCCCTTCTGGATTCAGTCTGGTACAATTTCGAGATTTGTTAGAAATAGTGCATGCAGGGGAGAAAAGTTCACTGAATTGCTTCCTATCGTTCTGCCATCTTGGCTGTATCTCCTACCTTTGAAATAATAAAAAGGGAATAAAGTAAGTGAGATCCAAGGCAGGATTTGACTGTATGCCAAAGGAGTGGTTCAGACTATTACTGCTATGAGATCAGAAGAAGGACTTGGGCTTAAGAAGACTTCATTAAGGTGACCTAAATTGGAGCCTTGAAAGGCTGGTAAGATTTAGACAGTTGGAGAGGATGTAGAACTGGAAGGGATCTCAGAGATCACTTAGTCCAATCCCTTTATTTATGGGAAGAAGTTTTAGGCTTTAACTTTCTTCCCCTAACTAAAGTTTATTTTCTTTCCCTTCTACTCTCCTGCCGTTGAAAAAAAAGAGAGAGAAAGAAAAACCCTATAATAAATATACCTTATGATAAATCCTTGTAGGAAATGAAACTCATACTAAATCAAGTGATCTGTCCTTTCCTCCTCAATCTCTCAACGTGATGGCTTCACCCCTGTCCCTGAGTATTCAAGTTTGAGACCAGTTGACCATGTGTAAGTGGCTGCTCTCCCCAGATGCCAACAGAAAGCTGCTGTCTGGTTGTACTGAAGTCAGCCAACACTGGGCAGTCCTGACTAAGACAACATGAATCATCACTGGTTAAAAAAGAAGAAAGAAAGTCTATTCGTTCGCTAGCAGAAAGAAGCCTCCCACCTTTCGATTTCCTATTGTACTGAAACTAACACGGTATTCAGTGACTAAGAATCATCTCACTTGAAGGTTATTTTGCATTTTGCTTAAATGCTAAGGGGAAATGTGTGATTAAATGAGCCAAAAATGGCTCAGGAGTGGGGGAAGGGGGTTATGACCCCCTAAAAATCAAATACAAAATGGGAGTTGAGTTAAATGACAAAAAACTGTGAGGGGGCAAAAAAGACAGCTAGCAGCAAAGTGCCTCTGCCAAAAAAACAGGAGAATCAGGGGCTAAAACAAAAAAATATATAAAAAGACTAATGTAATGGCAAAATGAGAGCAAACAAAAATATCTAGCATTAAGCACATTGAAATAGAGGGTGGAGTGAGAGGAGAAACATACACACAGAGAGGAATGCTATTTATGTCTGAAGAAAGGAAAATCTCTCTTCTCCCTCCCCCTCTAGAAAGTAGCAAAGCCCTCATAGAGTGGAAGTAGAATAGGGTAAGTCTTTGAAAACGGGAAATCAAAGAGGACCATATGACCATGGACTCATATCTCATTCAGCTGTTGCAGGTCAGAAAGCTTGGCTAAAGAGATGTGTGGGTCTAAGCCTTTAGATGAAAGGGAAATTAGTTGTCACTTTGACCTACCAGATACTGATGACTTTGCCATTTATAAGATCATAGACTGAGAATTAGAAGGGTCCTGAGAGGCTAGTGAGTCAAAACTTCTCATTTTACAAATGGGGAAACTGAGGTTTAGGTTAAGTGACTTTCCATAAGTCATGAAACTGTGATAGTAAGTGTTTTAATGATTAACAATCCAGATTTGAACAAGGATTTCTTCCCTTCCACTCTGCTGACTCAAGAAATGAATGTCCCAGGTATGAGTGTGACAGTGCCCACAGCCACCCTTGATAAGCCAAGAGCAACAGACCATACTATCAAATCCTCAGAATTCAATCAATCAACAAGCATTTATGAAGTGCTTACCAATTAAAGAACATTGCGCTAGGTTCTAGAGATTCAAAAACTTTCTGCCTAGAGTCTAGGTATCTCCAAGTGCTCAAGTATCATTCAGTATTTTTCGAGGATCATCAGAATTCCAACAAAGAATTTCCCAAGTAAGGAAAGGAGGAGAAAGATTATCTATTCTTTGTAGGGAGGGACAATATCTCATTTCTTTTCGTATCGCTTATAGCCTTTAGTCAATCATAGGTGTCCCATGTATTTTTTATTGATGGCTGCATCAATATTCAGTATCCAGAGAACAGCAGAATGGCTCCTGGTAGTGAGTTTCCTGCCCCTGCAGGTGGGCAAGGATTTCAATCAGTTGCCAGAGATTCAACAGAGATGCTTTCTCTATTGGGTGGGAAGCTGATATAGATGAAGGGTCCTTACCCAGAAGTGTGTGAACTTACTGGTATACACACACACTCACAATTAAATTTCAATATCATTATTTTCTTTTGTAGTCCTATGTGTTGTATTTTATGTATTTAAAAATATGATTTCAAGTTGGAGTCCATAGGCTCTATCAGATTGCCAAAGGGAACCATGACACAAAAAAACTTAAGAACTCCTGTGCTAAATAATCCCTCTGCTCTCTTCTGACTTTAAGATTCTATCTTTCCCCTTCCTCACCCAGAAAGGTGGAAACTTAATGTGTTTACATCCATAAGCATAAGGAAAAATGGACCCAAATGATTCTTTCAGATATAGCACTCTGAATTTGAAGCAATGGTTCATTCCTGTTAGTTCCTCAGCAATTGGGAAATTAAAAAATAAAATGGAAAATGCTTTCTCTGTAGTGCAAAGTTTTCTTTTGGGCTTAGTCTTCCTTGGGATGAATTCCAAGCCTCCTTGGGTTCTTTGAAAACTGTGCCTGGCTAATGAGAGAAATATAGATTCTTTCTTTCTGGTTGCTATGAGACTCACCTCTTTGGAGCTGCTGCCATTCTCTTACAAAAGTGTAGAAAAGGCTCTTGGCAGTAAAGTTGTTTCTTGTTTCTCAGCATTGGGTTTTGATTATCACTATTAATTTCTCACTTTGGCCTGGGGAAAGATCATGTTCACAAGTCATTAGCTTAGAGAGACATAGAGTGGAAGATGTTCAGCCTTTAAATCCAACCCTCCCATCTGCCAGGAAATTGTGGAGACCCAGGGAAGGGATAGATAAGACCATCCCAAGATTACATATTTGGTTGGTAAAAAGAAAACAATTTTTAAAAAGGTCCTAGAACTCAGATCTTCTGGCTCCTGTGCAAAGGCAGGATGTCAGAAAGAGCTCTAGACCTGGAGAAGTGAGGCCTTAGTTGGAGTCCCCAAAGGCACTGATTAGTCAAGCGTTGGTGGGAAAGTCAATGAGTCTCTCCAAACCTCAGTTTCTTCATCTGTGAAGTGGGTATAACAATACTTGCACAACTAACCTCACAGGGTAACTGTGTGGAGGTGTTCTACAAGCAGTGAAAGGGCTGGATGAACATGAGCCTCAATCATCTTTCCAGGTCTGAATCTTTTGTTTCACCCCTGTTTGGATCTGCTTCAGAACCTCTTTCTGTCCTTAAGAGTCTCCAGAGGAATCTCTGGGCTTTTGTGTGTTTTGGAATTGCTATAGTTTTTGATGACTCAGAATCATCTTACTTAAGGGTTTTTCTTAACACTGAGGAGCACAGCATTTGGAAAGAGGGGACAGTCACTTGTTAATTTGTGATTTAACTTGTGACCAAAATCTAAGGCTAAGAAACAATAAACAATCTCACTGCCAAGAGTCTTTTCTACTTAATCTCCCCAAGTTCCAGTTTTCTCATCTGTGAAATTAGTGGGTTCACTTAGATGACTTTGAATGGTGCCTTCCACCTCTAAATCTATGGTCCTAAGGCTGCATGAAAGCTTCCCTGACTCCACCTCTCCTTTCATACCCTGCCCCTCACCTCACAAATGACCATCTTTCTCTTTTCTAAGATACAATATTTTTATTCTATCATTGGAAGTTCTTCTTGACTCAGCCCCAGCTTTATCTTTTCCAGAGTTATTCCACATCCCTTCCCTTTATGCATTCTGCGTTCTAGCCACACTGTCCTACTTCATTTGCTATTTCCCAAACTTGAAATGCAATCTTAAGATCTCAAGGTGTATACTAGTACTTAGCACTGTGGTGATTATGTATATGTGAGGGGGGTGGGATGGTTGAGTGATGTCCTTGCCCCATTTCAAAGGGATATTCTCATCTTTATTTGACATCAAAACTGCCTAACAGTTACTCCTATCCCACCCCCAGGCTAGCAAAAATCCTATTTCTCTTTGGGGGAGATGGTTCTCAAACCAGAACATAAGACCCTCCTTTCTACAACATTCCTGAGGGACAGAGGAGAAATCTCAACCCTGTTCTGGGACAAACCTCAGTTCCCAGAGGAAGGCCAAAGGCACTGGTCACTTCACACTTGGACAAACCCAAGGTGGTGTTTAGCACATAGAGCATTCTCCATTGTTTGTATCTGCACAGGTGTGGGCAGGGGAGGGATTGGAGGGGAAGAGGCAGGGTATCAACATTCTATGCTTGGGGGTTATGGAGTCAGCATGGATCTTTGTGGATACTGAGAAATACCTCCTTCAGGAGGAGAGATCCACGGTTCCCTGGGATTGCCAAGGCTGGGCACTAGTCCTGGAGCTTTTGTCTGCAGTTGTTGGATCTGAAGCAGGGTCTTTATGGGTTGCTGAGAATGGACAGGTGAGTGAGGACTAAACGAGGAGAGGCAACAGTGAGTCTCCTGTATCTGCTGTAGAAAGTTAGGGCGTTTGGAGTCAGACTACTTCTGCTACTGGAGATTTCCCATAAACAATGAGACATTCACTGTCATCTAAGCAGCAAAGTTGGGGTTTAGGGCAAGTGTCTACATCATACTTCATATGTATGGGGAAGAAATTCTATTTTGCATTAACTGGAGATTCTCTGAAATTTGCTGGAGCTCTTACATCTCAGAGCTATTAACTGTCCCTGATTCCAGGTTAGCTGCATTGATCTCAAAGGGATTGGAGACTGTTGGGTGTACCTGACTGGTACCTAATACCCTCCCCATTAGACCCTGGGTCTGAAAGGTGAGACTTGAGGGGCTCCAGGGGTGAGGGAAGGGCTCCTGTTCTCAGTGTGGAGAGCTTGGGAGGAGAAACTGTCAAAGTTCCCTACCAATGAGAAGAAGGAATTGTTGCCAAACTGTTTCCAAGCAGCAATGAACATGGGTTCCTAAATATCTGTGTCCATGTGGCTCATGGTTTTGCATTCCACAGGGTTGCTTTCTAGATTGCTCAGCATCTGGTCCTGGTTGCACATCATCATCTCCTGCATCGTGACAGGTTTTCAAGTCAGTTTCATGGTCTCCTTCATTAATTCTGGGCTGTTGAGCATGTGGCTCATTTCCAGAGTCCTCTCCATCAGGGTGGTATCTATTGGTTGGCCGTGATCATGTGGCACATCAGGTCAGGCTTGGACATCGTGTCTCAGAGAACAGGGTTCTCCATGATATGGGACAGCATCTTAGTGTTGAACTTCAGCTACCCCTGTATCTACTGTAGTTCCATGTAATGAGCTGAACCCAGGCCTAAGCTGATCAGCCCTAGAATCTCCCAATGCAGGACTGCTAGGAGGCCCATGTCTAGCCCCTGGGGTTGGACCACCTCCACTGCTCCTCTGGTTTCCGCTAGTGTCAGGGACAATGCTGCCTGAGGTAGATGGCTGGGCAGGAGCAGTGGGTAAAATAGTTGCTGAGTCTAGAACAGAATCAGTATCTGGGGCAAAGGAAGCAGCAGTAGCTGAGTGGCAGTAGCAACAGTAACCTTCTGTGGGGTCTTGATTGCCAAATCAACAATGAGCCCATCTTTGATACCATACTAATTCAACTTACCTGCCTCTTTGAGAATCCTGCCAATGATGATGAGGACAAGCTCTGGGAGATCTCCTCTTTGAACACAATCTCCTTGCCGTAGGGCTCCTCTCTCTATTGTTGGAGAGTTCTGCAGCTCCATAACTGGTGTCCAGTGGATTTAGGCCAAGACTAGATAGAGCACATAGCTACTTAGCAATTCTTACACCACCTCTTTGCTTGCTAAGAACAGTGAGACCCATGAACACTTGAGGATATTCTGCTAGTGATGGTATAGGACCGTATATCATGGAATATCATATTCTCCGAGGGATCAAAGTTAGAGGTGGCCAAAATGTGAGAAATGCATGATAGGTATAAATCACCAATAGCTTATTGCCAATTATGATTTACATGTGTGTCATAAAAAGATATTGTCCAAGAAATGCACAATTGAAAAAGCCAAGGAGACAGTCCTATAACAAGATGAAAGCAAAGATAACAGATGTACTACTTGAATTTTTGGTATTCTCTTCCCTTTCTATCTTTTCTCCCATTTTTCCAGCATTCCTCTCCTTTCAGGTACTTCACAACTCTATGACTCTCAAAAGAAGAGAACTACCTAGCATTTATATAGCAAGCAATTTTTAAAATATATATCTTTACATAGCAATTTGCAAAGTCCTTTACATATGTTATCTCATTGGACCCTTACAACAGCCCTGAGAGACTGGGGAGGCAAGGATTATTTCCATTTTACAAATGAGCAAATGGAGGCAGAGAAAGGTTAACTGACTTTCCTAGCATCACACTGGGATCTGATAATAAGTTTCTGAGGCAGAATTTGAGGTCGTCTTCCTGACTTCAAGTCTAGTACTCTAACCACTATGCCAAACAGCTCTCAGAAGCAAATTATAGAAACCCATCTAGGCATAATCTCTTCCAAAGTGTTCAATCCTTCAAAATTCCTAATTGGTAGATATATATTGCTATACTTCTATATCATCTCTGTATTCCCTCACCCTGAACTCAACCTTTCAATGCTCACCAGCGCAAGTTATTTACTTTTCCTGTTTATCTTGAGTTTCATTTCCTAAAAGGAAGAAAGACTTTTTGCTTGGTTTGTAGAAGATTATGGGCAGGGCTGTCCTATGGAAAAAATAAGAAGCCATAATGTTTATCTTTTTTTGTTAATATTTTTAAATTTATTTTTAGTTTTCAACATTCACTTCCATAAGATTTTGAGTTCCAATTTTTCTTCCCATCTCTCCCTTCTCCTCACCCCAAGAGATTGTGCATTCTGATTACACCTTCTCCCAATCTGTCCTCCCCTCTATCATCCCTCTCCCTTCTCTCATCCCCTTCCCTTCTATTTTCTTGTAAGGCAAAATAGATTTCTAGACCCCATTGCCTGTATGTCTTATTTCTCAGTTACATGTAAAATCAAATTTTAACATTTATTTTTAAAACTTTGAGTTCCAACTTCTCTCCATTTCTCCCTTCCCACCAATGCCCACTGAGATAGCAGGAAATTTGATATAATTTGTACATGTATAGTTATGTAAAACACTTCCATAACAGCCATGAAGTGAAAAACTAACCATATTTCCCTCCATTTTAGCCTGCCCCCCATTTATTCTATTCTCTCTTTTGATCCTGTCCTTCTTCAAAAGTAATCTACTTCTAATTACCCCCTCCTCCTATTTGCCCTCCCTTCTATCATACTCCCACCCCCACTTATCCCCTTCCCCCCTACTTTCCTGTAGTGTAAGATAGATTTTCATACCAAATTGAATGTACATGTTATTCCCTCCTTAAGCCAAATCCAATGAGAGTAAGGTTCACTCTTCCCTCTCACTTCCTCCCTCTTCCCCTCCATTGAAAAAGGTTTTTCATGCCTCTTTTATGTGAGATAATTTACCCCATTCTATTTCTCCCTTTTTTCTTCTCCTAATATATTCTTCTTTCATCCCTTTTCACCCTGTGATTATATGTATACAATCCTTCCAACCACCCTAATACTGAGAAAAGTCTCAAGAATTACAAATATAATCTTTCTGTGTAGGAATGTAAACAGGTCAACTTTAGTAAGTCTCTTATTACTTCTCTTTCCTGTTTACCTTTTCATGCCTCTCTTGATTCTTGTGTTTGAAAATCATATTTTTTATTCAGCTCTGGAATTTTCATCAAGAATGCTTGAAAGTTCTCTATTTCATTGAATGACCATCTTTTCCCCTGAAGTATTATACTCATTTTTGCTGGATAGGTAATTCTTGGTCTTAATCCTAGTTCCTTTGATCTCTAAAATATCATATGCCCTCTAAACCCTTAATGTAGAAGCTGCTAGATCTTGTGTTATCCTGATTGTGTTTCCACAGTACTTGAATTGTTTCTTTCTGGCTGCTTGCAATATTTTCTCCTTGACCTGGGAGTGCTGGAACTTCGCTACAACATTCCTAGGAGTTTTCCTTTTGGGATTTCTTTCAGGAGGTGATTGTTGGATTCTTTCAATATCTATTTTACCCTCTGGTTCTAGAGTATCAGGGCAGTTTTCCTTGATAATTTCATGAAAGATAATGTCTAGGCTCTTTTTCTGTATCATGGCTTTCAGGCAATCCAATAATTTTAAAATTGTCTCTTTTGCATTTGTTTTCCAGGTCAGTTTTTCCAATGAGATATTTCACATTATCTTTTGTTTTTTCATTCTTTGGTTTTGTTTTATAATTTCTTGATTTTTATAATGTCATTAGCTTCCATTTGCTCCATTCAATCTTTAAGGAATTATTTTCTTCAGTGAGTTTTTGGACCTCCTTTTCCATCTGGCCAATTCTGCTTTTTAGAACATTCTTCTCCTCATTGGTTTTTTGGATCTCTTTTGCCATTTGGATTAGTCTACTTTTTAAGGTATTATTTTTTTCAGCATTTTTTGGGTCCCCTTTAGCAAGCAACTGACTTGTTTTTCATGATTTTCTTGCACCACTCTATTTCTCTTCCCAATTTTTATTCTCTTTCTCTTACTTGATTCTCAAAATCCTTTTTGAGCTCTTCTATGGCCTGAGACTAATTCATATTTCTCTTGGAAACTTTGTATGCAGGAGTTTTGACTTTGTTGTCTTCTTTTGTTCGTATCTTGTCTTCCTTGTCATCAAAGTAAGATTCTATAGTCTGATTCTTTTTCTGGATTTTGCTCATTTCTCCAGTCACTTACTTGACTTTTGAGCTCTTTGTCAAAGCAGTTCTCTGCTTCCAGTGGGACCAGAGGGATGTACTGTGGACTGATTAATCCCCCCCACAATCTGTGAGCCTAGAGCTCCAGAAACAGCAGCTGCCACTGCCCCTGCTACTGCTGAAGCTGCCACAGGCTTCTCCACCTCTCTGCCATGCTGAGTCTGAGGCCTGACCACTCTACTGTCTCACACAGGTCTAACAGGTTTTTTTCACTGAACTTCCAATTTGTCCTCAGTGTTTTGACATTGTGAAGGTGCTAGAGATTAGGTCCTCCCCAGGCCTCCTCAAAGCCCATATGTTCTGGTGTGGCCTATGCTGGACTGCATTCTGTTCCTAGAGAGGTGAGATAGGTGCTTCCTGTCAACTTTCCAAACTGTCTTGGACTGGAGATTTGCTTCACTCAGTCATTCTGGAGGCTCTGCAACTCTAGAATTTGTTTGGAGTTATTTTTAAAAGGCATTTGGCTGGGTTTGGGGGAGAGTTATATAAAGTCTCTGCCTCTACTCTGACATCCCATAAGGTTTATCTTTAACAACTTGTTTACCTCCCTTTAATTCATTCCATTCCTATCTCCTAGCATCTTCTTTCATTTGTTAGTAAACAACTTAATTAATAACAAAATAATTTGACATTTATTAGCATAAATTTTGTAAATTTAATAAATTACTGTAAATAATTTAATAAAGCTAGTTTCATTGAGGGGTAACATGATGGACAGAAGGTCAACTTTGGGAAAATTTGGGTTCAAATTCTCCTCTGGCATTTACCAGTTACCATGGGCAAGACACTTAACCTCTCAGTACCTTAGTCATATACATATGACTATATATATATATATATATATATATATATATATATATATATATACACACATATATAAGTTCCAAATAAATATCTGATTTTATCCATGGAAGGAGTTTTGCAGCACTAAGGAAAACATGGGTCTCACAAAAAAATTATTCCCATTATAGTATTTTATTCCTGAAGTGATATTTTATGAAATGAACTTATATTTTGGACATAGCTGGGCTCTGTCCGTTGCCTCCCACAGATCAAGAAGATTCCCTTGGAACAAGAAGCCCCAAAGAGACAAGAACACTGAACAATTGCCATGGTTTTTCAATGGAGTAAATGGCACCATTTATATGGATTCATGCTGCACCATCTTTCAGGAAAATAAACTCAAATAATTGAAGGTTTGTGTATGCAAATAATTCAACATTAACACACAAAATATACTCAATGTTCTTGGATTAAATATCATCATTGGTTATAGAAAGGGAACATGATTAAATGGATAGCATGCTGATCTTGGAAACAAGACCTAGATTTCAAACGTTGCTTCTGATGTTTATTATATCTAGGCACTCAATCTACCTAGCCTGAGAATGGTCCAAGTTCCACATCCCAGTCAGCTATCCAACTTATTTATCTTGCCATCTGTCCTTCTAAGGCCCCACTTCTTACCTAATATAGCACCCTCCAGAAACCATGCCCTGTCCTAGGGGAATTAATTCATCCAACTCTGCCCTGAGCTGTCTTGATTGATGTGAGTGCAAAATCACTTGGTCCATACTCCAGACCAGATCATGCCTTCTACAGAGCCATCTACCCAGAGAACTTGCCATTTGCTCTGCTTCCATTCACATGCCACCCCCTCTTTCCACATCTTTCTCTGGGCATAGTAATCAATCAATATCACTATTGCCTCCACAAAGGGCATATCAGTTGGCTGTCCTAGGGCTTCACTTAATCAAGGACTTCTCAGACAAAGTCTCCCTTTTCTACCCACCACTCCTCCATTTGTTCTGTCTCCTTGAAGCAGGGACTGTTTCACTTTTATATTCATACACTCAGGGATCACACAATGACTGGCACATAACAAATGCAATCATTTATTTTTCATTCACTAAGATTATATGAACACAAACAAATTGATCTCTAGGAGCCTGTTTCCTCATTTGCAAAATGAAATAGTTCCTAGAGCACCCATTTTTGTGAGACTAGATGGTGCTTTGCAAACTTTAAAATGTTATGTTTATGTCATTCATTTTTGACGGCCATTAATGTCATAGAATTACAGATTGAGAGTTGGAAGGAACCTTTGAGTCATCTAGTCCAATTTTCTCATTTTTCAGATTAAAAAACTGAAGCTTTGGTAAGTTAGCCAACTTGCCCAAGATTACATATAGTACATGGCAGAATCAAGGTTTGATATGAGGTCTTCCGACTCCAAATCCATCACTCTTTTCATTGTATCATGTGAAAAATAAAGGTGAAAAATGGAATATGGCCCAGCTCAAGTGCAATCTAAATCAAGCCCTGGGATGGTGGGTTGATGATAATTAATACAGTTTTGTGCAGAATAAGCAGATACCCATAACTCAACATATCATGTATATACTGACAGAGAAATAGGGATTGATACAAACACTTTCCCATGTCCTTCCTTATGTGGTTCTGTTAGAGTGCATTTTGAGAATTCTGGTAGCCCTAAGTTCATGGGGTTATTGAATAAGGATGCATAGAAAAACATTTTGAGGGATGGCCAGTAAGAGGTAATTTACAATTTCCTGCTTTAGAATTTTGTACTTGGGTATACTCTCTTGATAACAAAATTTACATTTAAAGAATGTCTTTAAAAGTTGGCCTACAGCTGCCTCCTGGCTCTGTTATTATTAAAGCCTTGGCATCCACTGAAGAGGAGAAGCTTTTTCAGGGCATTACAATGAATGAACTGTTCCAGATGTGACCAGTTTAGGTCTGAAATGCTCAAATTAGCCATGAAGTAATTCTGTGAAAATGTCAGTATGAACCAGTGTACAATCACATTCTTCTGTAAGGCAAAAGAGTTATCTGTGGGTCCATTTGTCAACTACCAACGTTACCATTGCTACTCTAGTTCTAGTCCTACGCAGCGTTCATGCCAAGCCCAGAGAAGGTAGGTTGGCTTCACAATCTTCCCCCCTTAAAGTCATTAAGTCCTGTTCATTTTTCCCCTTACATTCATTCATCTCTTGCTGTTTTCATTGCCACTGCACAAAACTTGTACACTTGTAATGGGTCCCTAAATGATCCCCTGCCTTCAGTTTCTTCCCCTCAAACCCAGCACTGCCAGTGATAATGGGCAGCCTCTGTATCTAGTGCTTACTATGTACCAGGCATATGCTGAGCACCTTCAAATTATTGTCTCATTTGACCCTTAGGACAACCTGGGGAGGGAGGTACAATTATTGTCTCTACTTTAAAGATGAGGAAACAGACCAGTAGAGGCTAAATGACATGCCCAAGGTCACCCCGTATTTCAAGTTAGTTTTGAATTCAGGTCTTCACGACTGGAACTCAAGTCACTGTGCCACCTAGCTGCCCACACCCACACCCATACCCATGCCCTCACTACCCCATTACCACAGCCTTGCTTACATCACTCCTCAGATCAAAAACTTTCAAGGATTTGCCACAGCATATAGAATAACATCAAAATACACACTTATCAGGTATATTGTAAGGGGGATTTCTTTCTCTCCAGAATAAAATTCTAAAGCAATTCTCAAGATTTGTGTTCAATTCCCACTCCTGACACACACTAACGGTATGACTGATCAAGTCATCAAACTTCTCAATACTTCAGTTAACTCTTGATGACTATAAATGACAAAGAGAGAGGAAGTTTCTTACCAGAATCTCCCTATAATGATACATCCAATTTTTAAAAACATAACCGCAAACAGATGCCTAACCAATGAATGAATTATTTTTTGCTTCTTAAATTCATTATACCCTGAGAAATGAGACTATTTTACGGTGTGTGTTTAAATGCAAGAGATCCTCTTTGGGCATTAGATTTTTATATTTGTATAATAATTACTTCTGGTTACCTTTGCCTTGGAAATTTAATGCAACATGATTAGTAAGGCCGATACACTCTTCTAAAAAACAAAAAATGAAAAAAAACAAAAAGTGGTCAATGAATTTAATAACCTTAATTTTGTATCCCAGCAACCAGTTTTAAATGAAAATATCTTAGGTGTTCATACATAAAGGCAAAATCAGCAAGGGTCTTATGAAAGCATAATCAATATTACCATCTATGAAAGTGTCTTATATGACTAAAGAGATTAAATTGCTTCTTTCAGATAGTAGATGTTTATACTTAGCACTTCCAAAAGCATCGTTTTAATCATTCCCACCCCCTCCCCCTTATAAAAATGTAAATTTCATACTTCAGATCTATTGGTTATTAAGCTTCTTTGTTGAGTGCATTTGGTTACTGGTATGAATCAGAGAGGCCTTAGAATCATCTACTCCCACCCTTTCATTTTAAAAATGAGGAATCTGAAACTGAGAGAGAATTTATTTGACTTACCCAAAGTCACGCAGAACTGAGATGAGAATCCATGTCTTCTGGCTCCCTATTTAGCATCCTTCCCATTGTACCACACTCTTCCAAGACCTAGAGATCTAATAGGACATTAAACCAAATTTTATTTGACAAAGGGACCTGAAACAATGAGGTTTCATCTCACACCTATCAGATTGGTAGAGATTACAAAAGAGGGCAGTGGTAGCTGTTGGAGGGGCTTTAGAAAACAAGCAGACTCATGCCCTGTTTGTATAAATTATTACAGCCATTCTGGGAAGTAATTTGGAACTACTCCCCAAATGTTACCAAATTGTATATACCTTTTGACCTAGTGAGACCACTACTAGGCTTCTAACTCCAAAAAAGAAGAAAGAGATAAAGGATGTATGTGTACAAAAATATTTATAGTGGCTGTTTTCAGAGTAGCCTCAAACTGGAAACCATGGAGCTGCCCACCCATTGGAGAATGGCTAAACAAATTGTGGTATTGGAATGTGATAGAGTATTATTGCACCAAAAGAAATGACAAAATGAATAGTTTCAGGAGAAACTGGGAAGACCTGTAAGAACAGATGAAGCAGAACTAGGAGGACAATTTATACCATAATGACAAAATTATGAAGAAAAACAAGTTTCAAAAACTTCAGAATTTTGCTCAACTAAATAATAAACCACAAGTTCAGAGGACTGAGGATTGAATATGTCATTAAATTCTTGAGAGAGAAGTGATGACCTTATGAAACACATTCTTTTTTTTTACATGACCAACGTGGGAATTTGTTTTTCTGGACTATGTATATTTGTTTTGAGAGTTTTCCTTTTCTTTTCTAAAATTGTCCAATGGTGGAGCAAGAAAGACAGTGGGATGATGAGATAATAAATACTTGTAACAAATAATTTTTGAAAGGAATCTGGAAAGAGATTTCTTTGAAAATGATCAGATTCATTGTATTTGAAAGAATAATTTTGATGATTCCTTAACATACCATTTAATATGATAATTCTTGGCATTAGGATTAAGGAGAGGTAACCCCAAATATACATATGGTTCTCTGTGGAAGGCAGAAATAAATTCCTCCAAACATGGTGGCATGATAAAGTCCTAGACCTGGAATCAAGAAGACCTGAGTTCAAATTTGACCGCAGATATTTATTAACGATATAACCCTTAAGTAACTTAACCTCTCTTTGCCTCAGTTTCCTCATCTATAAAACTGAGACAGTAATGACACCTACCTCTTAGGAGGATAAATGAAGTAATATTTGCAAAGAGCTTTACAAAGTTTAAAGCAATATACATATATATATATATATATATATATACACATATGTATATATGCTTGCTATTGTTAGTATTATGAAGGGCACATTCAGTTTAATAAACATTTTCCCAGCACCGAAGATGTGCTAGGTACTATTCTGGGTTCTGGGGATACAAAGATACAAAGTCCCTGCCTTCAAACAACTTATATTCTAGTTTCCTGATCTTTATCACTGGGCCAGTCAAGTTGCACATGACATTCATTGGTTGTCTTCATTGAAGGAATAGCCCGGATTAACAAATGTGCTACAGAATGGAAAAGGCTGAAAAATCTAGAACAGTGGTTTCTGACACTTTTTTGATCACACACCCAGTAAAATATTTTTGAGCATGTATTCCCCAACAGATATTTACTAGTTTATTAATTTAGGTATATAAACATATATGATATATATTAATTATGTATATTTATTACTGTACTAATATACATATTTCAGGTCATATGGAAGTTTTAAAAGTATGAGCTAAAAATGGAATAAATTATATTTTAAAATATCTAATTTATTATTGGTACAAAATACTAAGAATATTTTTAATGAGAGCAATGTTACTGAATATGCTTCATTATTTTTGAAAATTCTTTGGGTAAAAGTATTATAGGAGAAAGAGCAGGTTTGTAAATATTATTTGCTTATTGGTAATTAATTTTTCAATTAATTTGATCAATATAGTTAGACAAGAAGGTAGAAATGTTGTTTAAGGTGATAGAATGGAAGCTCTTTGGGGCAGGGATTTCATTTTTGGTTTTGTATCACTAGCACCAGGCTTAGTGCCTGATACATTGTAGGATTTTAATTTTAAATGCTTTGTGATTTTTCCAATTATTATTTAAGAGGTAAGCATAGTATATATTGAAATACTCAAAAAGAAATTATTTTTAACATATGTGCTGCTGAGGTGAGCACAGAGGAACTTTTTTTTTAGGATGCAGAATCACTGGAAGTGCATAGTATGTTGAGGAGTTGGAACAGCTCTTAGTGTGCAGCTATTCCAATCAATACTTGAAAAAGAATTCTCTGTAATCATTCCCATCCTTTCCTCCTTTGCTCTATGTCAAAGCATCTTAATCTTTTTTTTTTCTCATGGACCCACCTGGAAATCTGGTGAAGCCTGTGGCCTTCTTTTCAGATTATTGTTTTTAAATGAATAAAATAAAATACATAAGACCACCAAGGAAGCTAATTATGTTGAAATGCAGTGACTAAAAAAAAGCCACTTTTTAAAAAGTCATGTTAAGAAATCTTATCATAGAAAAAGATTTACCAAAGCCAACCCCTCTACTTAGACCCTTGATCCCATTTCCTCATGTCTCCTCCCAGAGCTCCCTGAATTACCCTCTCTCTTGCCTTCATGAAGATGCCTTTTCTTATTGCTATTTCCTAGTGATCATCTACTTAAAACTAGGATTGAAAATTTCCGGACACTTGTCTTTCAGCTAGTAAAAATCCCTCTGTAAGTGTTGTAACTAAAATAAGTTTAGTGCATCTTTCCCACGCTCAGTGGAGAAATGACTGAGCATTTGAACTTACAGAATCATAAAATGTTATAGTTGAAAGCTGCCGGTCCTGGCCCTGCCCTTTGGAGCCAAGCAAAATAAATCTAACCTTCTTTAGGACGACAATTCTATATTTGAAAGGATTTGATATTTGGAAGATATTTGAAGACAGTGATTTCCTCTTAAGTCTTATTCTTCATCTGATGATTTCAAGTCTAGCAGAATGAAGAGGCTTGCACTTGTCTTCTAGATTCCGAAGCTACCAAAAGGAACTTATAGTTGAAGTTCAAAGCATATGAAAAAGTCTCTTATGAATATTTTCTTAGCAAGTGACTTGGGTTCCCAGATGTTTCGGTCTGTTGTAACTTGGATTTGTTATATAATTTGGATCTGTTATAATTTAGCAGCTGCTACAAAACAGCTGTAGCTACATGCCCTGGCTTTTCAAGTTTGTGGCCAAAACATAAAGGGAGGCTTTGGGGAAATATTGGTCCAAAGAGCAACTAAGTACTGTGGAGGCAGGAGTAGGGAGGAAAGACAAAATGTCAAAATTCTTGGATGACACTGGAGAGAGATTGGCCAGCTGGAGGATGGTGATGGGTTACAGAGCCTTTCACCTTTAGGTCATTGGTATACCCACTCAGCCTGTAGCATATGAAGGCTGAAACATCTGTCAGCTGGGTAGTGGCCTATGTGAATGAATTGTCTTTGTCTTTGCAGGGGGGTGTCTGTTTATCTGTTTACCAGAAAAAGTTATGTAAGCTCAGGGTACTGAAGGCGCCCTTGTATTGGCAGGAAGCCTTGTCTTTGGTCAGACAAAGAGAAGCCACCAAGAACAGTGGGTCTAATAATGGAGGGGAATGTGTGGGGAGAAGGGAGGAAGGGTGGTCTAGGTTGGCAGCAGTCTTCTGGATCTTTCTAATGATCCCTCCACAGCAGAGGATGGACACAGCCAGAAAACGCCTTTGCTGGCTCCGGGAAACCTACAGAGCTGGCTCATGTGGGTCCTGACCACAATGGCCTCCACCTCAGCACCTCCTGCCAACCACCACAGAAAAATACCTTCTTTGTGATCAGCGCTTACTGGTCATCTGGTTGTTCTAGCTGGGAAGTTCCAGCTACCCAGTCTTGAGCTGTCTATTCACTACTTCTCTTTACTCCTTTCTCTTTATTCTTGCACCAAGTCTTGCTGGCTCAGCCCAGGAACAGTTCAAGTGGGCCAACAATCATTGGCCCTTAAGCAACATTCGGGTCAATGAAAAGTCACTTTCACGGACAAACAGCCATGCAGTATTTCATAAACAAACCATTTGGAAGTTTTGCATAAATGGACAAGGAAGGAATAACTCTCATGAATAACCTTGACTTGATGAAAAGAAATAATTCAGTAAAGGATATGTTCTAGATCATATTTCCCCTCACTCTGAAGTATTGGAAAACTAACTGCAGTTACCAACCAGTCCTAAATATAGGAGGAATGCCACTCAATAGGAAAAAATGCCCTCCTCCTGCTTCTTGAATTCGTTTTCCCTTCCCTAACCTAACAGTGCTCCTTCTGAACCTCTCTGCCTATCCCACTGATCAGTCAACAAGTATTTATAAAGAATTCAGGGAGGACAATCACCTCTGGTGGAAGGTTTGCCAAGCCCTTCACGGGGCAGCTTATCAACCTTTGGTGCCCACCTGACACTCAATTTTCACCTAGAACTCCAAGAAGCTGTAGCATGTGCAGTGGACACACTCTGGTCAAGAGCCAAGGTAAACTATGTTGAGGATAACCAAAGGGCCACAAACCACTCAGGAAGTTAGGGGGCTGTCTACCCCAAGTACGTGAAAACTTCCCCTGGCAGAACGAGCAGATGAAAACAATTTGTTCCAATGGCCATGAAGGCACCTGAAATTGACACTGTGGAGTACTTAGAGCTTGGTCAGATGTCAAAGATGCCAAGGTCATCCACTGCATCCCAGGACATCATCAGTCATTCTGATTTTTCTTTTGCCATTGGACTTCAACGACTCTGGAAGAAAGAGTGAAGCATATGACTTTATGCGTCTCTGTCTCATTTAAATCCAATTTAAGAACAACTCAAGTCATCACCCTGTGATGTCACTGGTCCTCTTTGAAAACAAAGGGTGAATGACAAATATATGCCAGGCACCACTTGGGATACAAAGAAAGGTGAAAACATCATCCCTGGCCTCAAAGAGATAACATTTTAATGGGGTGATAACATGTAAATAACTAGATATATACAAGACATAAAGGGTAAATGGAAGATAATTTCAGAGAGAAGGCACCAACAAGGGTGGAGAGGGAAGATGGAGAGATGTTGGGAAATGACTTCAATATGAATCTTTTTTAATCTCTATATAGCCCAAGCTCATGGATTAGGTAAATACCTATTTTGTCTATGTCTATGACATGTTGACCACCTATTGGTAGTCTTTAGCCTACCTGACACTAGACAAAAATTTTAGACAATTGCAACTTCAAATTTAATCCCTAAATTAGAGTCAAGGGGGATTGAATCTCTTGTGCAAGGGAGATGAACAGGTAACAGCTCTAAGCAGATGCCTTTACTTTTAATAACTAGCATATTCACCTGAATATAGATTGTTCCCAAATACAAGACCAAACTTTTAAAATAAGGTGGTTTTTTTAAAGGAAAAAGTAATATTTGAGTATTCAGTGAAAAATAATACTAATTATAGCTTAAACTCAGGTTTTACTCAAGCCAGCTTTTTGTGGGGGGGAAAGTGCCACAACCTATATTTGCCTTAATTCGGGAGGTCTGCTTAGTCAGACACTAAAGCAGGTTCAAGGATAGTTTTGTGGCTTAGTTTTTCTTGGACTGGAAAAAAAAATCAAGTCTGTGTTGCCATGGAATGAAATGAGAAGTCTCAAGAGCAAAATGAATGGTTTGAGATGCAACCACAAAACCCCATTCAGCATTTGGTTTCAGCTCTTAGTCACTTGTGTTGATCAAACTGGCTGAATGTTTTCCCTCTGACCATTTGATTTGGCCTATTAATACTATTTTTTTTTAATTCAGAGTTTCATGCCATTAGCTTGCCTTCTCTATCTGCCATTCGGGATGTTATGTCTTGACCAGAAGCCTACTAAAACCCTTAGGATCTGTCCACATCCTATATTTTCTATTTCATCATCATATATTATGAAGTTATTCCTGCTTGCCTCTCATCCCAAACTAATTTAGGCTACTTGTGGAGTTGAAGTGACCAAAATTCTTTGGCTCATTCAGAGACTCGACCTCCAAAGTCTCTGGGATGTGTTTCTGGTTACTGCAAACGTTAGTGCTTTGAGTACTTACAGATCACAGTAGGGTCTCATAAATTGGGATACTCTCTCACATCCCCTTCCGTAGGACCTTACAGAATGCAAGGGAAGCATCCTCCCTTTCTTTGAAGTACTTGTTAGACCTGCCAAGAGTTCCTAGGGATGAGTAAATGCCTGTTATCCCTACATTATGGTGTAAGGAGCCTGTGTGTTCAAGGATCCTTGGTAATATTATAATTATACCTGATACCAGAGTACCCTCTAGATATCTGAAATTTCAAGGATGGAGAGTGTATAATAACCAGAAATATAAATGGCCACAAAGAACCATATTTCATGAAATAGAGAGATGGTATCCTGACTCCTTATGGGACCACCTACTCCCTGAATGATGCTGTTAATGTACTCCTGAAACTACCTTATAATTATTTTGTATACATTTTACATATGCTTATTTAACCTTGAAGAACTGTTACTGAACCCACAGGGTCTAGGATACCGGCCCACTCCCCATTTTGTACCAAGATATGTGGTTTGATTGGGTTTGGTCCTAATTAAAGAGATTAGGTTCCTTTTTTCCCCACATTCCATAGCTCATAAGTCCCCTACACTAGTGTAACTGGGGAAAAATTGCTTCAAGTTTAGATGATAGCTCATGTTTGGGGCCTTCCCAAAAGAAAAGCACAAAAGAGTACTCAATGAACAATATGAATTAGATACAGAACAGCTAATTTATTTTTATATACAAAAGGAATGATAAACACAGAACACTTACAAGCATATACTAAAAGAGTTCAGTAATAACTTATAAGTACTGTTACAATCTGCTTGGAAGTTGACTATTAAAACTCATCAGAATATAAAGTAGTTTGCTGTACTGCCATATGGACTTTTTAAATGTCACTTCAGCTTGCCACTGTCCTTATAACTCTGCGGGTCACATGACTAGGCTTCGGCCCATTCTCTTGTCAGAAGCCAATTTCTCTGATATATGAGCCCACCCCTACCAGCCAGATCTCCATGGGATCCAGGTGTTTTTGATCAGCTGAACTTACAAGGTTACCTCTAAACCTGGACACATTCATGTCGGGATACTCATTTGCCTAAGACCAGGAAAGAACAGATAAAGGCAAAGGTAGCCAGGGACCTCAATACAAACTCTCCTAGTTGCTGTCCCAACGAATCAGCTGCAAGATCATAATGATATGAGAGAGAAAGAACTTATCCTTGCCTGCCTCTCCCTGAAATTACATAATGCCACCTCTAGCATCAAAGCCAAGATATAGCCAGCCAGAATCTATCTCTCTTTTTTTTTAACAGACACCTTAATCATAGGGTTTACCATGTCATATTAAATTCAAAGTCCTTTCAGCCCTGGAATACCATGTATCATGGGGTATTCACAAAGTTATTAATTCTCCCCAAACCCAAGTAATTAGTTATCAGGTCTCTGGGGTTTCTAGAAGTTTCTAAGGGAGCTCTGGAAGCATTTCTCTGGGAGGGTCCCATAGGCTAATTCAGGCTCATGATTTAACACTAGTGTTAAGTATTATATTGTATACTTAGAAGTCATTTTGGTGGGTTTGTGTGTTTTCTTCTGTGCCGAAAATTCATGTGATAATTTGTGTATTTGCTAGACCCCATTAAAGCAATCAGTAAACATTTATTAAATGTCTACAAGTACTATGCTAAAAATCTCTGTCTCTGTCTGTCTCCTCCTCCTCCTTTTTCTCTTCATCTTCCTCTTCCTCCTCTCTTTTTTGTTCTTTCATTTTTTTAGAGAGTTCAATCCAGGAAACATTCTAAATATTGAGAGCACTCACCCTAAATGAGATTGGGATGGTTTCAGTCTGAATAAAAGTTTCAGGCTTATGACAGGGATGCTTTGGCCCAGGAAAATACTAGTCAACTAAACATATTATTTCTATAACATAAACAGGACCACCTATACATTGAGTCTCTTCTCCATTGATCATATAAATATATATCTAATCCCCAGTGGGGAGTGAAGCCAATGGCTTGCCAAGGATCTGGTGACAGGCTTTTCCATTAATTATTCAAGCCAAATTCTGTAATAAGCAATAGATGCCTTTTCAGTTTGGATGTGCATGGACATTCTTCAAGTTCAATAGAATAGATCGAACAGCAAATTTCTGCCAAGCCCCCACTTTTATTCTGGAAAGATAACTTGAGACTTCTGGGGGAAAAGCCAAGATAGTAGAATAAGGAAAGCACTCCACTGAGCTCTCCCAATACTCCCCTCCAAACAATTTAAAAATAATACCTCAAACCAAATTCTGAAGAGGAAGCATCAATAAAAGGTCAGAGTGAGACTTTCTTCTTGCCCTTGATAACTTAAGAGGTTAAAGAGATCCATGACACAAAAGTGAAGGTTCACCTTAGTCCATGTGGATGAAATACAAGTGGGTTTTGGGAGCACTCCTACTTGAACATGTAGGGAGTCACTTACTTGAACAGAGATAGTAAGGAGCCCTGGGAACTGGTCAGAAAATTACAGGGGAGTCCTGCTCTAGCACTGGACATAGCACCAGAAGCTATTTGGCAACGTCATTGACTGTATCCACTTCTTTGCCATCATTCAAGGGCAAAGAGATTAACTTTCTGTCAAGAGGAGCAGGATCACTTTTGTTCACAAAATACCAGGGACCTTGAGGAACAATATCCTCTCCAGTTCCAGGGGAGCAGGGACCCTTCCTCTGAAAGGATCGGAGTGTGGACAAAGAGAGCAGGGGTCACACTTCTCCTCAGATCATACCACCTTGGAAACACCAAAAACTTCCAAACCCCCAGAACTAGCTCTGAAAAGAGTACTGTGAAAAAACCTGTATTTCTTTGACAGACACCAACCCCCATACCTGGAATAGATACCAATCTTAGCATAAAGTTTGAAATCAAGAAATAGGGTGGGTAAATGATTTAATAATAACAACCACAAATCTGACTATAAAAAGATACTACTGCAACAGGAAAGATCAAGATACAAACTCAGAAGAAAACAATTAAGTCAAAACAGCTACAAGCAAAGCCTCAGATAACAATATGAATTAAACAAAACCAAACAAGAATTCCTGAAAGAGCTAAAAAATGAGTTTCAAAATCAAATAACAGTGGTAGAGGAAAGATTAGGTAAGCAAATGAAAACAAAAGAAGAAAATTATGAAAATACAACTGACAGTTTGGTAAAAGAGGCACAAAAGTATTGAAGAAAATAACTCCTTAAAAAATGGAATTAGCCAAGTGGAACAGAAGTTCACTGAAGAGAATAATTCCTTAAAAATAAGAATTGGGAAAATGGAAGCTAGTAACTCCATGAGATATCAAGAAACAATAAAGCAAAATTGAAAAATGAAAAAATAGAAGAAAATGTGAAATATCTCATTGGAAAACAACTTACCTGGAAAACAAATTGAGGAGAGATAATTTAAGAATTGCTGGGCAACCTGATGCTGGGCATCAAAGAAAGATCCTAGATATCATATTTCAAGAAATTATTAATGAAGGGGACACAGGCAAGATGGCAGAATGAGAGCAACTACTCACCTAAGCTCTTAGACAGACTCCTTCAGATACCTCTAAAAAAAGAGAATTTGACCAAATTTTGGAGGTGCAAAATCCAATAGGAGACAGACTGTGGCAGATTCACAGACCAAGACACACTGGAAGGTTGATGGGAAAGATCAGTTCTGCAGGGGTAGAGGAGCACACAGCATATAGCACACAATGCAGGGTGTCCCCACCACAGCAAGGCCAAACAGGAAAGCCCTGGGGCAGTCTGAGGCAAAGTCAGCACAGGGTGGGAGACCAGAGGAGCCAAGCAAATGAGAGCCATGAAGTCCTAGCTATCAGCAATAGCTGTTCCTGAGACTATCAGCCCACACATTAAATGTCTGTAAGTCACCTACTTGAACTTCCACAAGCCAAAATGGCAGAGTGATTGGTAAATGCTCTCTCCCCTTCCCGTTGTTGACCTTGAAAGAACTATAAAATATTTCCCCAGAAAAATCCTGGATCAGTGGAATCAACAGAAGGGTCAAACAGTCTTGTAGTATGTGAGGCCAGGAAAATTGCTAAGCAGATTCCTCTTACTGTGATGGAGGACCAGAGCTGTTCCAGACAGCCCCACCTTAGTGAACTGGGAAGATATCGGGAGCTCCAGGGAGGGGAGTCTACAACCACCAACACTAGGAGCCCAGGTATGTCTCAGAACTCCAAAGGAAATGGGAAGACAATAGGGCAGACACAATCACCAAGCCCTGAGCTTGCCTCTGCTCTAACTCAGCTGAGAAGATCTCCCATGACCAGACCATCCCTCCCTCACACTTAACAAGCTAGCTCCAGGGCTAACGTGGGGAAACACAAAACAAAAACCAGAATTCACCTGGCCTTTGTTTTCTCACACCAGTCAGCTCAGCACCAGGTTCTAACCAGAGTTCACAATACACAGAGTGTCATCATTATGAATAAAAAGAGGCAAAGCAAGAAGGAAAAGACTATAGAATCTTTCTATGGGGACAAGGACTAAAACATGAATACCAAAGAGGTCAGTATTGAGACTATACTTCCATCTGAAACTTCATGAAACTGCTCTCATGCACAAAGAGCACTCTTGGAGGAGCTGACGAAGGAAAGAGAAGAAAAACTGGCCAATGATTTTAAAAGTATGAAAAAAGAATTCACTGAAGAGAACAGCTCTCTAAAAGGAAAAATTGAACAAATGGAAAAGGAAGTACAAAAAGTAATTGGAGAAAATAATTCCTTAAAAGGAGTAATTAGAAAGATGGAAAAGGAGATGCAAAAATTAACTGAAGAAAACAATTTGATAAAAATTGTAATTGGGCAAGTAGAAGCTAATGATTCTATGAGACGTCAAGAATCAGTCAAACAAAATCTAGAGAATGAAAAGATAGAAGAAAATGTAAAATACCTAATTGGAAAAACAACTGACCTGGAAAATAGATCCAGGAGAGAAAATTTAAGAATTATTGACCTACCAGAAAGCCATGACGAAAAGAAGAGCCTGGACAACATCTTCAAAGAAATCATTAAGGAAAACTGCCCAGAAGTGCTAGATCCAGAAGGCAAAAGAGTCATTGAAAGAATCCACCATTCACCTCCTGAAAAGAATCCCAAACTAAAAACACCAAGAAATATTATTGCCAAATTCCAGAACTATCAACTGAAGGAAGAAATACTACAAGCAGCCAGAAAGAAAACATTCAAATATCAAGGAGCTACAGTCAGGATCACACAGGATCTTGTAGCTTCTACATTAAAAGATCGAAGGAATTGGAATATGATATTCCATAAGGCAAAGGAGCTAGGACTACAACCAAGGATCAATTACCCAGCATAACATTTCAGGTAAGGAGATGCACATTCAATGAAATAAGGTATTTCCAGACCTTCCTGATAAAAAACCCAGAATTCAACAGAAAATTCGATCTTCAAACACAGGTCTCAAGGTAAACAGGGGAAAAGAAAAATTGTTATCCATTTGGGCAAACTGTTTACCTCCCGAATAGTAAGATGATACTTGTTAATCTTAAGATTTGTATATCTATTATGAAATATAAAAGAAATATACATAGATAGAGGGAATGGGCATAATGTAAGTGATATAAGGATAAAAATGTTACTTAAGGATGTGAAGGGTTTGTAACAGGAGATGTGAAAAGGAGGAAGCAGAAAATGACAAATTACATCACAGGAAGAAGTAGAAAATTATATTATAATAGAAGGAGAGAGGGGAGAAAGATGAGCACTGTTTGAGAGGTACTCTCAACTGATTTGGTTCAAGTAGTTAAGTATGTAAGTATATAAATCTAACTACCTGTATAAGCAGTAGGAGGGGATGGGGGAAGGAATGGGGGAAGGGAGGCTAAAAGAGAGGAAAGAAGTAGTAAGGGTAAAGGGGAGTAAAAGGAAGGAGGGCTAATAAAAGGAAGTGACGACTGAGGGAGGTAGTGGTAAAAAATTAAAACTCTTGTGGAGGGGAAGGGAGAAGGGAGAAAGGAGAAATAAAAGCACAAACAGTGGGAAAGAGGATTGAGGGAAAGACATAGATAGTGTTATAACTGTGAATGTGAATGGGATGAACTCTCCCATAAAACAGAGACAGATAGCAAAATGGATTAAAAGCCATAATCCAACAATATGTTGTTTATAAGAAACACATTTGAAACAGGGGGATACACATGGTAAAGGTAAAAGGTTGGAGAAGAATATATTGTGCTTCAGCTGACGTAAGAAAAGCAGGGGTAACAATCCTAACCTCAGACAAAGCAAAAGCAGAAATAGATCTAATCAAAAGAGATAAGGAAGGAAACCATATCCTGCTAAAAGGCACCATAGACAACGAAGCAATTTCATTACTAAACATATATGCTCCAAGTAGGATAGCATCCAAATTCTTAGAGGAAAAGTTAAGGGAATTATAGGAAAAAATAGACAGCAAAGCTATACTAGTGGGGGAATCAGCCTCCCCCTCTCTGAACTTGATAAATCTAACTTTAAAATAAACAAGAAAGAAGCTAAGGAGGTGAATAAAACTCTGGATAAGGTAGATATCATAGTTCTCTGGAGAAATGATATGTAATAAAAGGCCATGGAAAGATAGACCAAAAATTAATTGGAAACTAAATAATCTAATCCTAAAGAAGGAGTGGGTTAAACTACAAATCATATTTTTTCTGGAGAAAACTGAATGGGGATAGAAAGGAATATACTTTTTTCTCAGTGATACATGGCACATATACAAAAATTGACCATGTACTAGGTCATAAAAACCTCATAATCCAGTGCAGAAAGGCAGAGATAGTGAATGCATCCTTCTCAGATCATAATGCTATAAAATTCTTTTTATGATACAAATAGAGTTTTGATACTGAAAGCAGGAAGAGACAAAACAGAGAAAGAAAATTATAGACCAATTTCTCTAAGGAATATCGATGCAAAAATTTTAAAAGAGATTTTAGTAAAAAGAATATAGCAACTTATTACAAGAAAAATACATTAAGATCAGGTAGGATTCATAGCAGGAATGCAGAGTTGTTTCAGTATTAGGAAAACTATTAACATTATTGATCATATCAACAACAAACCTAACAGAAACTACATGATTATCTCAATAGATGCAGAAAAAGTTTTTGACAAAATTCAACACCCATTCCTATTAAAAACGCTGGAGAAAATAGGAATAAATGGAACTTTGCATAAAATAATAAGCAATATCTACCTAAAACCTTCAGCAAACATTACATGCAATGGAGATAAACTAGATGCATTTTCAATAAGATCAGGGGTGAAACAAGAATGTCCATTATCACCACTGTTATCAGTATGATACTAGAAATGTTGGCTGTAGCAATTAGAGAAGATAAGAAATTGAAGCAATTAGAATAGGCAAAGAAGAAACTAAGTTATCACTCTTTGCAGATGATATGATGATATACTTAGAGAATCCCAGAGACTCAAGTAAAAAACTACTTGAAGTAATAAACAACTTTGGCAAAGTTGCAGGTTACAAAATAAAAATCCACACAAATCTTGTGCATTTCTACATATTACTAACAAAGCCCAAAAGCAAGAGGGAGAAAGAGAAATCCCATTTAAAGTAGCAATAGACACTATAAAATATTTAGGAGTCTACCTGCCAAAACAAACCCAGGGACTATATGAACACAATTACAAAATATCTTTTGCACAAATAAAGTCAGATCTAAGTAAGTGGAAAACATCAGTTGCTCATGGGTAGGCCAAGCCAACATAATAATAATGGCAATTCTACCTAAGTTAATTTACTTATTTAGTGCCACACCAATCAAATTATCAGATAATTATTTTGTAGAGCTGGAAAAAAATAATATCAAAATTCATGTGGAAGAACAAAAGGTCTAGAATATCAAGGGAACTAATGAAAGGAAGTGCTAGGGAAGGTAACCTAGCTCTACCAGATCTCAAATTGTATTATAAAGTATCAATTATCAAAACCCCTTGGTACTGGCTAAGAAACAGAAGGGTAGACAAGTGGAATGGTCTAAGTACTGAAGACACAGTAGGCAATGAATATAGCAATCTACTCTTTGATAAACCAAGAACTCACTGTCTGACAAAAATTGCTGGGAAAACTGGATAATAGTGGCAGAAACTGGGCATATACCAATGCCTGACACCGTACACAAGAATGAAGTCCAAATGGATACATGATCTAGGTATAAAGATTGATACTATAAACAAACTGGGGGAGCAAGGAATAGTATATTTGTCAGATTTATGGAGAATCTAAAAATTTATGACCAAACAAGAAATAGAGAATATCATAAAGTGCAAAATGGATAATTTTGATTACATTAAATTGAAAAGTTTTTGCACAACCAAACCCAATGCAACCAAGATTAGGAGGGAAGTAGAAAACTGGGAAAGAATTTTTGCAACTAGTGTCTGAGATAAAGGTCTCATTTCTAAAATATATAGAGAACTGAGCCAAATGTACAAGAATATAAGTCATTCCCCAATTGATAAATGATCAAAGGATATGATCAGGTAGTTTTCAGAGGAAGGAACTAAAGCTATCTATAGTCATATGAAAAAAACGCTCTAAATCACTCTTGATTAGAGAGATGCAAATCAAAATCACTCTGGGATACCACATCACACCTATCAGATTGACTAACATGACAAAATAGGAAGATGATAAATGTTGTAGAAGATGTGGGAAAGTTGGAAAACTAATTCATGGTTGATGAAGCTGTGAGATGATCCAACTGTTCTGGAGAGCAATTTGGAACTGTGCTGAAAGGGCTACAAAAAAGAGCATACCCGTTGACCCAGCAATATCGCTTCTGGGACTCTATGTCAAAGACATCATAGAAATAGGAATGGGTCCCACATGTACAAAAATATTTATAGCAGTACCTTTGTGGCAGTCAAAAACTGGAAATCAAGGGAATGCTCATCAATTGGGGAATGGTTGAATAAATTATGGTATATGAATGTACTGGAATACTATTGCACTATAAGAAATAATGAATAGGAAGACTTTAGAGAGGCCTGGAAAGACTTATATGATCTGATACTGAACAAAAGGAGCAGAACCAGGAGAACTTTGTACACAGCAACGACCACAGTGTTCGAGGATTTCTTCTGGTAGACTTAGAACTTTATTGCAATGCAGGAACTTAAAAAATTCCCAGTGGTCTTTTAAGGTAAAATGGTTCCACATCCAGAGAAAGAACTATGGAATTCAATCTCAGAATGTAGCAGATCATTTTCTTTTGTATTATGTTTCAGTTTGTTTTGTGATTTTTCTCATTCATTTTAATTCTTCTATACAACTTGACTATGGTGAAAATGTATTTAATAGGATTGTATGTGTAGAACCTATATAAAATGGTATGCCATCTCAGGAAGGGAAGGGAGAGTTAGGGAGACAAAAAAAAATCTAAGTTACATGATAGTGTTTGTAGAACACTGAAAATAAATGAAAAAATAAATTAAAATAAAACAAAAATTTAAAAAAGAAATGATTAATGAA
>CM053774.1:1425352-1437032 GCA_028658325.1 Potorous gilbertii
ATCAAAGGGCTTGGAATATGATATCCTGAAGACATAAGAGCTAGGATTATAACCAAGAATAACCTACAGAGCAAAACTGAGTATAAACCTTCAAGGGGAAGAAACGGATATTTAATGAAAGAGTACTTTCAAGCATTCTGAGTGGAAAGCTCAGAATTGAATAGAAAATTTGATTTTCAAATATGAGACTCAAGAGAATCACAAAAAGGTAAACATGAAAGAGAAATCATAAGGGACTCAATAAGATTAAATGTTTAGCTTTCTGTATGGAAGGAAGATATATCTAAAAATTACTGCAGCAGTTAGAAGGATTCTACATAGACAGGCAGTGTGAGGTGGGTAGATTATGTTGGGATGATATAAAGAAAGGATGAGTGATAAAGAGGGATGCTGTGGCAGAAGGGGGAAGGGAGGGGAAGAATGGGGAAAATCATCTCACGTAAAGATGTAAAGGGAGAGCTTTCACCGTAGAGGGGAAAGTGATGGATGGAGCACGAAATGCATGAACCTCATGTACATCTAAATAGGTTCAAACAGTGAAAATACATGGACATACTCAATTGGAAATAGAAATCTTTCTTACCCAACAGGGAAGTAGGAGGGGACGGGGAGAAGAGGAAAGGGAGGAGGGTGACAAAAGGGAGCACAGATAAAAGAAGGCAGTGGTCAGAAACGAAACAGACTTTGGAGGAGGGACAAGATAAAGAGAGAGAGAAGGATAAATAGAAATGGAGGAAAATGTGGTCAGTAATCATAGCAGTGAATATGAAGGGATGAATTCACCCATGAAACAGAAGTGGATAGCAGAATGGATTAGAATTCAGAATCTAACAAGGTTACAACTTTTTGTAAATACTACTAAACTTAATATTTCTCATTTTTTAAACTAAGTTTTTTAGATGTCCATAATAATGAGTAAATAGTTTAAGGAATGTTAGAAATGTTTTGAGAAAGATTAAGGAAATTAGTTAGTTTGTTGCCAAATGTGATTGAAATAATTGTCAAAACATACTGGTCCACAAGAATAGCAAACTATGAATTTATTATTACATATTTTGATAGAAAACCTCTGAAATGTTTATTATAACCCCATTGCAAAAAAGTCACTACTTATTATGAGGGTCACATTAAAACATAAATAAAATGTTCTAAAAAATGCAGAATAACGTATGATTTCAGCAATTCCTGAGAATTTCTAGAGATCCTGACTTGTCATTCCTAAATCCTGAGGATTAAAGTCTCTTGAGAATTTGGAAACACTATTATATAACCACTATCACCATCATAGGACTCTTCAGTGTCGTCCCTCCATACCCTTATTATTAATAACTTAAATCTCCCAGAATGTTATATTTTCTGAATCTTAACCATCTTTCGATGTCCAGCTTAAGTTCTTCCTCCTCTATGAATTCTTCCCTTGATTGCTCATCTCCAATGGTGGGTTTTTTTTGTGGTCAATATTATACACTTCAGCACTTAGTTTTTCTATGATGATGTTATGTATGTTTGTCTCATTTCCAAAACTAGATATTGAATTTCTCAAGGATAGGGGCTCTTGTCCCATATTTCCTTATATAGTCTTAATATTTTCCTAATATATCCTTAACAGTTTACCTAGTACTGAATATAATAGTAGCTATTTTGTAAATATGTGTAAAGTGACTAATAAAGAAAACTGAGATAGTTATAGGTGATTAAAATTTACATGAATTTATATAGGTTCATAATTTGAGTAGAAGGGACCTCAGGGGACCATTGAAACTAACCAATTCATTTTAAAGCTGAGGAAGCTGAGGCAGAGGTTAAGTGACTTGCCCAGGGTCACATAACTAATACAAGTCTGAGATGAGATTGGAACTCAAGTCTCTGTGACTCCAAGTCCAGTGCCATGGCAACTTTTCCACATTCATATATTTGTATCTTTCATAATATATTTAAAATAAGCATTCTTTTATTCTTCTCTACTACATATGTCCCTAATCCAATCTTGAGTCTTTAACTTATATAGCCAGTTTTAATGGCAGATAACATATACTGTACAGCCACAAGCTTTATTTTTCTTATATTTTACATGTATATATTTATCTTGTGTCTTCATTTTGAGGTAATTCAGACTATATATGTTGGAGTGTTTGAGGGTATGACCCTTTTTGTGGAATTCTAAGCCTCAGAAAATTTTCTCACCCCAACAGTCTTAATAAGTTACATTTTTAGGTACCATTCGAATATTTCTGAGGTTTTACCAAAGAAAAATTCTAGCACATGACCTCAGATTGCATCTATATAATATAAAAAAGTTGGTTCAAATCAGACAAAACAAAATCATTTCTAAATTGGAATGTAATGCCTACATAAAGACAAGTATTTGAATGTTTTGTAATAACCAGAATGGTTAGGGACTTTACCACTTTTGACTCCACTGTCTTGCGTTTTCCAGAAAACCTTGGACTCTTCTGATTTTGAGTTGTCTCTTGGAGAGAGAATTGATCTGGGTTGAAGGGGAAAAGACTAGACTCAAAGAAAGATTCAGCTAACTTTTTAAATGTTCTATCAAGTATCATCCTTTTCTACTTTAAAAAAATGCAGTATCTCTTTACAAAAAGTCTTTTGTAAATTATTTGTGACCTGTCTCAATATTAAGGGTTCTTATCAAATAGAATGTTGTTAATTCACTCTATGCCTACTCAGGCCCTGAAGAATTTTTAGTATTCAACTAGAGAGCTTTGTAATGAACAAGTAGCTCAATTATTCTAGTTTCATTATACAAAGTTCCGGAAATTCTTTGGCATGAAAGAATTAAAGTACATTTTCTCTGGCAAATGGCAACAGTATTTGATTTGAAGACATATCCCACACAAGTAGCTTTTGACTAAATGTAATTTTACTTAAAAACAAGAGTTTTTGCATGATAGAATCTCTTCTGTTCTGGCATTAACTGTCTTGCTAAAAGGAGCTTTTGTTCTAGGGTCACTAATGTTCATGTTTAAAATAGTTTGTGTTCATATATAAAATGCATGGTTGGAATGTTGCAAAAATGAGCCCAGACGGTGAACCTAGATACTTACTTCCCTCATGCAGAAGGGAGAAGAATGTCCTTATCTCCTTCCATATTCTGTCCTGGAGCCCAGCCTACACCCAGTCTGGGGTGGGGGAGGAGGGATGAGAGGAGGGACTGAATTTCTCTAACCAAACCAGCAGTCTTTGGCATCAGTAACTCTAGCACCTCTCTCTGAGTTTCTCTGCATTAAACAGCTGTTCCTTGGGGACCATTCCTCTGTGCCAATGGACAACTCCAATTTCAAATATAGAAGGGTGCAATTTGTGAAGAGCCCCTTTGTTCATACAGAAGAGGAAGAGAAATTACCAGTAAATGTGTGGGAGGCTTTAGAATTATAATTAACTATTTTGGTGCCCAAGCCTGGCTTCCTAAAATACACCTAGGGCAAGCAGCATGAAACATACTCTTGAACTAACTTTTAAAGATAAATTCACTTGAGGAGGGGTATTGGGAGGCCACAATGCCCCATGGATAGAGATCCCAGAATATAACAAAGCTGCAGCTAAAAAGACTGTTGGGGTGTGGGAGAAGCTAGATGAGGGTGGGTATGGTTGCAAGGGTAAATAAAAAAGCATACCTTCTAACAGCTTATTATTTTTACTGACAAGGTACAAAGTTTAGTAGTTTCAAAGTGCTTGCCGAAGGAATGTAAATATTATTTGCTCCTTCTAAATATTGATGTTTTGGGACAAAACCTCAGTTATTCTGCCCTAGTTAGAACTCTGGAGGCATTGCTTTAAAGGTTTGAATAATTCTACCATCTCTCCCATGAGTTGGAGAAAGGAGCAGACTGTTACAGTAATTAGATATTTCCTCCAATGAATATAGGTTCTCTCTTAATTTTGTGCCCTAATGAAGTACCATATTCAGGAATCCTGAAATTGAGTAGGAGATTGAACTGGAAAAATTTCTTCCTATTGCTAAAGTTCTCTAACTCAATAATATTAATAGTTTATTTTATTGCAGGTAGATTATAGTTGCAAAATCACTAAAAGAGTTACAAAAGAAGATTCTTAAAATCTATCTGTTTCTATTAGAGCTGTGTTTATTTAATACCAACAATTTGCCCAGTTTGGAGGCATGGTTTCCTCAGTCGCTACAAGGACTGAGAATGAAACAACTGAACTGATTCAATTCAGATGTAAGCATGAACAAAAGAAGACACTTTCTGGACCTTGCTACCACCCTTAACTAACTAACTCTCTCTTCCTCATCACATCCCCTGTGTGTTCTCTTTGGCAATATTTTCTCCTCTCAAGATTTCAGCTAGTGCATGAGAACTGATTTTCTCATTCTTATACTTATGTGAACTACCTACTAGATGATAATGTCCTTTAAGATATAATAGGATCTTACCTACATAAGATGGACCTGAATGGATATAGCCCTAAATTTATCTAGGCGAATTTTCCCAATGACTGTTACTGGTGGGGCACTTCTGATGTGGTATTATCCTTCTTCCTGAAATACTTAAAACATAGATGCTGTGTTGGTTAGCCCACTGAGAGGGGAGAAAGACAGACAGAGAGAGAAAACAACAGAGACAAAGAAATAGAGATAGAGAGACTGAAAGAGGCAGAGACTATGTCTGTCATGAGCAGGGTGTCTTCTCTAGTCAGAATGAGAAAAAAAGTACTCTTGCTCCTATACCTATGAGATTCTGAAGCAGCCTGGGGGCGCTTCAGTCTCATTTTTTTGAGTCAATATACTACTGTAGGAAATACAATGCACAGCCAAAGTCTTGAGACTGTTTGAGACTTACAGTAATCTAAAACCCACTGTCAGTCACCTAAGTCTTTCCTGTGAGTAGATGCCTAATTTCTCCTCCCATATTACAGAAGTAAGACAAGGTGTATGGAAAGATATCACTGCAGTATAGGAATAGAGAAACTAAGAATTTGGAGAGGCAACTAGACTCCAGTCTAGGTTACTAAACCTTAACTTTGGGAGATGATGGTATCTGCTACATTTTACACTACCTGTGTCTACTACTTGATATTATCTTGCTTCCTATAATCCAATCACATGGTTTTGATTCATTGTGATATGAATTTTAAGAAACTGTTAAAATATCTGGATCAAGGGTGGGACAGGGACTGAGCCAATGTACTTGCATATTGAATCCAAGACCCAAGTTTTGTAGCCTTAGAAGTAACAGAAAAGGGTTATTATCTACTAATCCCTAAAAAAACTAGGACAGTGCTCTTTACCTAGAAATTATTTAATAAACACTTCTAATTATCTCTATAGATGAGTCTCAAATCTATTTCTCTATTCTTTACTTCACTCTTGAGCCCCAGACATACATTTCCAACTGGCTACATCTCTATTTGAAGGTCCCATCATCACCTAGAATATATACAACATATATACAAAACCAAACTCATCATTTACCCCACTTCAAATAAGTTCCTCCTTATTTCCTTTTTCTGTTATTGACAATCCCATTTCTCCAGTCCACAAAGTTTTAAAATGATTAAAAATGAGGGTGGAGTATGAAGGTAGAACTAAGATATCTTACTAGAGAAGTACTCAGTTGAGCTCTTCTATATTTCCCTCTAAACAACTCAAATTGAGTTCTAGATCAGCAGAATCAATAAAATGTTGGGTGAGACAATTTTCCATCGCAAGACAACTTAGGACATAAACAGGAAATATCTGTCTCATCAGGGTGCTAATATCCATAAAACAGAGAAAGAGCAGATCAATGACTCAGATATACAACTAAAAAAACTAGAAAAAGAACAAATTGAAAATCTCCAATTAAATGCCAAATTAAAAATCCTGAAAATCAAAGGAGAAATTGATAAAATTGAAAGTGGGAAAGTCACTGAACTGATAAATAAAACTAGCAGTTGCTTTCATAAAAAAACCCAATAAAATAGTTAAACCATTGGTTAATTTGATTTTAAAAAAGGAAAGAAAACAAACAAACAGTATAAAAAATGAAAAGAGTTAATTTGCCACCAATGAACATGAAATTAAAACATTACTAGGAGCTATTTTGCCCAATTATATGCCAATAAATATACCAATCTAAATAAAATGGGTAAATATTTATAAAAAATATATAAACTGCCTATATTAATAGACAAGGAAATAGAATATTTAAATAATCCCATTTTAGAAAAAAAATGAAAGAAGTCATAAATGAACACCTTAAGAAAAAAAATCACCAGGACCAGGTGAATTCAGAAGTGAATTTTATCAAACATTTAAAGAACAATTCATTCCAGTACTATATAAATGATTTGGAAAGATAAGCAAAAGAAGGAGTCTTACCAAATTCCTTTTACAACACAAATATGGTGTTGATATTTAAATCTGGGAAAGCAAAAATAGAGGGAAAAACTATAGGCCAATTGATGTAATGAAGACAGATGCAAAATTTTTAAATAAAATTCTGGTAAGGAGATTACAATATATCATAAAGATCATACACTATGACCAGGTAGGATTTATATCAGGAATGCAAGGCTGACTATTTCAATAACGAAACCCACAAAGATCATATAATTATCTAAATAGATGTCTTTGACAAAATACAATACCCATTCCTATTTAAAACATTGGAAAGTATAGGAAAAAAATGAGACCCTCCTTATAATAAGTAATATGTAATGACATGACTTTTACTTGACTTTCTTTTGAGTGAGGGAGGGCTGTGCATGTCACCAGCCTCACTTCTCCTCCAGAGCAGCTAGGTGGTGCGGTGGATAGAGCACCAGTGCAGGAGTCAGGAGAACCTGAGTTCAAATCTCACCTCAGACACTTGACACTCACTAGCTGTGTGACCTTGAGTAAGTCTCTTAACCCCAATTGCTTCATCCTGGGTCATCTCCAGTCATCCTGATGAATATCTGGTCACTGGATTCAGATGGCTGTGGAGGACAAGGAAGAGTGGTGACCTGCACACCCCTCCCTCACTCAAAATGAAGTCAAGTGCAAGTCATGTCACTATTTCTCTGATGGTATGGTCTCAGAAACGAAACACAAATACACACAAATAATATGTATCTAGAACCATCAGTATTAACTTTAATGGAGATAAGCTAGAAGCCTTTCCAGTAAGATGAGGGGTAAAGTAAGGATGTTCATTATTGTTCTATAAATGGTACAGTAATAAGATAAGAAAAAATTGAAGGAATTAGAATAGGCAATGAGGAAACAAAATTAGCATTCTTTGCAGATGATATGATGGTATACTCAGAGAGTGCAGGAGAATCAACTGAAAAAATTAGTTGAAATAATTTAGCAAATTTAGCAAAAGTTACAGGATGTGAAATAAACCATATAAATTGTCAGCATTTTTATATATTACCAAAAAAAGTCCAGCAGCAAGAGATAGAAAAAGAAATTCCATTTAAAATAACTCTAGACAGCCTCTCCGTAACATCTGACACTGCTGTGACACCCTCTTGTGCTGGATACTCTCTCTTCTATGTGTTTGTGGGATGTTCTTGGTTTTCCTCTGTCCCCTCTTGAACAATTCTAGCCATCCTATCTCCACTCTACTCCATTCTGGCCATCATTTCCCTTTGCTCTTCACCTGAAAACAAATTCCACCCATGGAACCCTGGACTTTGATGGAACAGTTCTGTTCTTATCTTGCTCAGTTCCAATCCTCCCTAACACTTCATTCAGTGATTTCAATGATTTTTAAGTTATCTTTCTATGATCTGTTTTCTAGAACAGCTGTTAATATTAAATACTTCAGGTTTTCCATTTTTAAAAATTATTTTGACTTTGTTTTAGTATTTCCCATTGTCTCATAAGGTCATTAATTTCTCTTGAGTCCATTCCAATTTTTAGGGAAGGTGTCACTAGAGTACAGTTTTGTACCTCTTATCCTGAGCCATTAATTCTCTTTCCAGTTCCATCCTTGATATTTTTACTTCTTTTCCAAACGTTTTCCTCCAATGCTGTCATTCCATTTATAATGTGTAATTTTAATAATTTTAATTTTTAATATTACCAGTGCTTAGGACACAGTACCTAGCACACAGTAAATGCTTAATAAATGCTAAATCTATCACCTATCTTTTTCTATTTTTTTCCAACTCTTTTCTTTAGCCCTATATTTTTCTATCTATTTATCTCTCTGTTTATCTAACTACTTGATACTTCCTAGCTATGACCCTGGGCAAATGAAACCTTTCTCATATTTGTTGTCTCCTGTGGAAAAGCAGAGATAATCACGATACCAGGTCATTGCCAGAATCAAATGATACAACATACGTAGAGTGCCTTGCCAGCCTCCAAGGGCTAGATAAATGTGAGTCTTTATTATCATGATTTTGTTTTGTACATATAGGGATCTCCCAATGAAAGAGCTTCCTCTACTAAGGCAGATTGGTGCCTACTCTACAATTGAGAATCATGAAGAGTTGCTGGGACACAGAATTGAAGTGACTTGCCTACGGTCCCACACCCAGGACTTAACCTTTATACAATGCTGGTCTACTCTGCCTCTCAGGGATCATTATTAGGCAAAATATTTATCATCTACTTCCAATATTGTATTTGTTTATAGTGTTTTAGTATATGACTCTTCATAGCTGCTCTACAGCTCTGGCTCTAACCTCCTGCCTGAGATGTTTTGATTCTTCTGGCTGTTGAGTCAGGTCATCTGCTACATGTGATAGTCTTCCTTCCCCTGTAGAAGGCAAATTAATTATAATACCTACCTCACCAGGAGAAGTTTTGTGAGGATGAAATGATATATGTAGAGCTTTTTGTAAACAAAGTGACAGGTAAGTGCTTGCTGCTGATTTTATTTTATTGCCATGGTTTTTCTTATTATCATGCATTTCCTTAGCCATTTCTTTAACCAGGTTGAACTGTTTATTTCCTATTTTTCTTCCTCTTTTGTGAACTGATTTTATCCTTTTTTTTGTCTCTAGTCAGTTTTCTTTAGTGATTGAGAGCCTCCCCTAATTTCCCACCGTCTCGATGGGCTTCAGTCACTTTACCAATTGGAAAGTGTGCTTTGGGATTCATTCCAAAGGGTGGGAAGTACTTGATTAAAGTGGCAGCCTTTTAACAGTATGTTCTGGGGTGTTGGTTGTCTCTTCTTGAAATTGTATCTGATTTGCTTCCCATGGCCAATAATACCTCATCAGTAGAATTGCATAGACTTCCTAGCCAAGACAAGCTGGGGTTACAAATGAAAAGTAGTAACAAATGAGAAGCACGTTGCACTGTACTGGTCACTGATGGTGGGCTATGGCTTGGAATCAGTTTGTGAAAAAAGGAAAAAAATCACCACCAGAGCAAACATTTGAAACCGTAGTATCTAGTTCTGTGTTTATGAGACCTTTCTATTTCCCAACACGCTCCAGTTCTGGTCACTGGAGGCTGAGTAAGGTCAGAGCTGAAACTAGGGTGGAGTGATAGGGTTTTTAGAGAGCATAGCCAACATCTATATCTTTGTAGAAACAACTGAATATAGCACTAGTTAGCAAGTAATCCAAGAGGAAGTTTTCAGATGCATATGCCTTTTCACTCTCTCCCCCCACTCCAACACTTATCTCAATGCTCCCATGAAATCCTCCCCAGTCAGACCCCCCAATAGTATTTGAGGACTTATTTTATTCTGCTTTTTCCAGATGGAAAAATTGCCAGTTTCAGCTCTGGATAGTATTAGGAAGGGGGAAAGAGGATTCATTGAAGAATGAAAATTGACTGGAGGAAAAAAAAAACGGAAGAGACATTATAGGACTAATGGATCCCCGAAATCCAGCACACTAATTTAATTTGTAAGTGAGAACACAGCTGAGATCCTTTGCTAAAGCAATATTCGTAGCCATAACAAGGTTGCAATTAATATATATTTTGCCTTTCTTGGAGAGATTAAAAAAAACTCCCTCTGAATTAAAAACACTATCTGCAAAGTCACCATCATACCAATATTCTAACTAGAGCCTTGGGATTAATTTATTCTACAATAATATTTCTGCCTAGTGACCCACCCTTTGCTCTGTGAATAACAAATCCTAACTTCTTGCTCTCTTAATCTCTATTATGGGGATGTGGGTTAAAACTTCACTTCCAACACTGACTACCTGTATGTGACCTTAGCTAAGCCACTTCCCCATAATTGGAAATTGAGCAGGTTGGTCTAGATGATCTTTGAGGTCAGTCCAAGAGTCTAGGATCCCATAACCCCCTTCCTCTGTCATTTCTTTCTTTATGGTTCCTCTTCAACTTCTCAATCTTTCTTCCTCCCAGTCTTCTCTATTTGCCCTTTCCGTGGTGCTACTGAAGCAATTTCTCTTTAAGCACAGATCCTCTCCAATAAACTCCAATGCCCTCTTGTCCTTGTAGCATCTAAGATAAAATGCAGACTCCTCTGTTTGGCTTTTAAAGCACTTCACAGTTTGAACCAAACCTACCTTTCCAGTCCCATTCTACATTATACCCCTTCTCACACTCTTCGGTTCATTCAATGAGACCTCGCTGTTCTTCACACACTGTATACAATCTCCCATCCCTTTGCCTTTGCAGAGACTATCCCCCATGCTTGGGATGCACTCCCTCTTCACTCTGCCTTCACCTTCCCTTCTTTCTTCCTTAAAGATGCAGCTCAAGTATCAATTTCTATAACAAAAGTTTTTCCTGTTTCCCCATCCCTCTTATCCTCAGATCCTAGGGTCCTCCATCTCTAATCAATTTCCTTGTATATAATACCTTCAATTTATTTTGCACTAAATCTGTATATTTTACTCTGTATATACTTATGTAGGATGTCCCAAAACTCTCAGTGCAGCTTAAGTTCTTATAATAATGAATAATAATTCATTGTTAATAAACTCTAATAATAATTAAAGCTATTAAAGCTTAAAACGGCATTGAGACTTTTGGTACACCCTGTATATGTACACGTCATCTTCAACAGAATGTAAAGTTTTTGAGAGTGGGAATTGTTTCATTTTGCCTTTGCTTCCTTAGTACCTAGTACAGTTCCTGGTACATAGTAGGTATTTGATAAATTCTTCTTGGTCTATAGATTGGAGACCCCACTTTGTTACTAACAAATTTTTCTTCATCCTCAAATTATTCTTTTTATAGTTCCTCCATTTCAAATCTGGATTTTTGCTCAAGGCATCCCAGACTCTTTTCCCATGTTGGCTGTTCTTCCTCTTCTGCCCCATCCTTCTTGAATCAGGTGAGAGGGAGGAGATAGAGAAGAAGGAGGAGGAGGAGGAGGGGCACCATACTTCTGTTCTCAAATGTCACCTCTGGACACTTGATCTGACCCCATTCTTCCACACTCTCTCTTTTTTTGAGTGAATCAATCACTCAATCAATGAGCAAGCTTTCATTAAGCACTTAATATCTTCCAGGCATTATTTGAAGTTCATAGCTTATAGGATTTTAAAGCTATACACTGAGTTAGGAAGATTTCCATTCAAATCTGTCCTTCGGCGCTTTTTTGTTGTAGGACTTTGGTCAAGTCCTAAGGGACTAATCTCTGTCTACCTTAGCTTCCTCACCTGTAAAATCAGGATAATAACAGCGCTGTCTCCTATGGTTGTGGTGAGGGCAAAATGACATTTAGAAATTGCCTTTAAAGACCTAAAAATCTAGCTATCACCATCATCATCATCACCACCATCATCA
>CM053774.1:1437532-1486613 GCA_028658325.1 Potorous gilbertii
GGTCCGCCCAGCTAGTGCTTGGGGTCTGAGATTCAAATGCTGCTCCCCAGCCTCAGGGCTTTCAGCAGCTGGCCAGCTGCTATTCAGGGTAAGATTAAATCAGGTTCTCAGGTTGGGGCAGGGCCTCCTCCCAGGCTCAGTTTCCTCAGGGGGTTTATGCAGAGACCTTCTGTAGTGGAGCTGCTGCCGAGCTCCTGCCTGCTCTGGGAGCCTCTGGCCACCCGCTGCCTCTGCTGCTGCCTCCCAAGGGGCCTGAGTCCCAGAGACACCCTGCTCCCCTCTCAGCCCGTCCAGATGTCTCTCTCACTGACCTGTGCGTCTGGGAGTAAACAGGAAAGAGAAGCCAATGAGGAGAAGAATGCTTTCAAAAGCAGAGTTAGCGAAGTGGAAAAAGAGGTGCAAAAGCTCACTGAAGAAAATAGTTCTCTCAAAAGGCCTATTTTTCAAGGTGCTATTTTCTTCAGCATTTTTTTGGGCCTCCTTTATTAAGGTATTGACCTGTTTTTCATGCTTTTCTTGCATCTCTCTCATTTCTCTTCCCAGTTTTTCCTCCGCCTGTCTAACTTGATTTTCAAATCCTTTTTGAGTTCCTCCATGGCCTGAGTCCATGGGGTATGTATTTCAGATATTTGGGATACAGAGGGAAGATATCTGTTCACAAAGAAAGTAACCTTCTATAGTCTTATTTTTCTTTACTTTTCTGGGCATTTTCCCAACCAGTTACTTGACTTTTGGGTCCTTTGTCAAGGGTAGAGTATACTCTGGGGATCTGTAAGATCTCAGTTCCTCTAAGGTGGCACAATAAAGTGTGTACACTGGCCTTGGAGCAACAAGAAACTTTTGTGCCCAAAATCTGAGTAGTAGAGTTTCCTTTCCACAACCACCTGGCCTCCAGTTCCACCAAACCAGCCCTAGGGGCTGAGATTCAGATAAGCTGCTCAATTTCCCCAGGGCCTTTTGGTGGGAGCAGGGTTGCCATTCAGTGTAAGATAAAGATCAGCTGCTCAGTTCCTCCAGAAGCATTAGCTGGGGGCAGGGCTGCCACATAGGCCCGAGGTAAGTATCAGCTGCTAAGTTCCCCAGGGGTTTTACAATCCAATGGATGTGAGCTGCTGTGGGAGTTGCTGCCACCTGACATGGCTTGTGCTGCTGCTGCCTGAGGCTGGAGCTATGGGAAGACCCTGCTGCCTTCTGGGCCAGCTGCAAAAACCCTCTAACTGACATTTGGTGCCTATAGGTTGAGGGATCTGCAAACTGCAGCTACTGCCTCTGGAGATTCTGCCCCTACTCTAGTGCAACAGACCTTTCCAGTGGGCCTTTCAGGTCACCCTGTGCTGGAAATCTCTTACACTCCTTTGTTCTGTGGCTTCTGCTACTCTAGAATTTGTTGAGAGTTTTTCTTTACAGGTATTTTTATGGACTGTGGGAGAAGAGCTAGTGTATGTGTGTCTTTCTACTCTACCATCTTGGCTCTGCCCCCAGAGATAAGTATTTCAAATGGCTTCAGTTCTATTCCTTAAAGGTGAAGATGTTCTCCCTAGAGCCACTCACATCCTGATATCCTGGTTACTGACCCACCAATAGATTATAAGCTCTTTGAAAAGAGGGGCTACGTCCTGTTCTCTTTTTACTTGTAACACCCCTTACAATGCCTTGCACCTTATTTATTAGCTACCTGGCCCTTAACCTTCATCTCTAAAATGGGGATTGTGAGAGGATTATTATTTGCTAGGGTTCCTCTTGCCTCTGTTTCCTCAGAGGAAACAAAGTCATTCAGTTTGGCGAAGGCTCAAGTTGGGTATCCCTTGATACAGCTTTCTGGTGCCTTCTGGTCACATTGATGTAGATTTCCAGATGAAGGAGGGTATAAAAAGACTCATCCACCTGGAGTTCAGCCCCTTGAGACTTGGTGGATGTTGCAAGACTACTACAATCACCATAGCCTACCTTGGTAACCAGAGAAGGCTCTAAATGGAAGCAAGAGCAACATGCTGTAGCATTCTTGTATAACGTCCTTCCTATGAGGTGGCTAAGCAAATCCTTTTACAAATGGTTGAATGACTTTTGAGTAGACACATTTCCATCTAATGTTGAACCTCAATCAACAGGGGATCAGCCTGAGTCAGACCCATTCAATACTAGGTTGATAATGCCATCTACCTTGTAGGATTATTGCAAGGGCCAAATGAGATGATGTGAGGAAAGTACTCTGCAAGCCTTAAAGGGTTATATAATTTGGAGCTGTTATTACCCTGGAAGCAAAAATAACTGTCCAACCAAAGAAATCCACGATTGTTTGATGGCGGATAAAGTATCTGCAAAAAAAAATAAATGGTGGAGTTAATATCAGGACTGAAATAAACATTAAGACCAGCAAGGAGGCATGGTGGCTCACTGTGAGCTGTAGACCCTGTGCGGTTGTCACGTAGGAAGCGGGGCCAGTTTTGAATGAGCTGCTGCTGGTAGGCGAAAAATACCTAACTTTTACAAAATGGCAGTGCTCCAAATATGGCAGGACTCCAGAACTGTAGCATCAGTGGACACTGAGTCCTATCTATTACTGGAGAATGTTGAAATTTGAAAAGGAACTTTCTACTACCAGTTTTGTGGTACAAAACAGGCTATTTATTTGCCAACTCATTAAATCAGAGGTGGAGAATTTTTAGCCCAAGGGGTCAGGATGAAATTGCTCTGCAAATGGTTTGTTCCTGGAGCCCAGAGAATAGTTTTCACTTTGGTGACCTGCTCTGCATGGACTATTCAGAACAGAGCTCCTTCAGTTAATGATCAAAGCTTCAGAAAAGATATGAGCGATAATTAATCAACCCTTCAATAAGCATTAGATAAATTCATCTTCCCAGATGAAAGCAGGCTGAGAACTCTCACTGAAATTCATTTTAACATCTCTGAGCCTTTCTTTTTCTGCTTTTTTTTCTCCCTCTGACCCTAAGGCTTATGAGCTCCCTGTGGATGTCATGAGTAACCTGTTAAAGGGAGTGGTGGGATTAGATGGTCTCTTCAGATCCATTTGAACCCTAAAATCCTATGACCCATCGAGGAGAAAGAGTTCAAAGTTTCAGAGAGAGAAATTTGGGGTCAGTGTCAGGAGCAGGCTCATCACAATTGGAGATATCCAAGAGTGGAATGGATTGCCTTGTGAGGAAGTGAAGTGTGTGCAAACCCCCACCTACCTCCAATCTGGGAGGGGCTCAATAATCATCTGAGGGTATGTTGGAAATGGGGAGGAATGAGGAGATGACTTCGGAGGCCTGCTCCGACTCAGAGATTTTGGGATTCTTTCTCTCTCTCCCTTTATCCTTCTGCCTTCTTCCCTTCACTTCCTTCCTTCCTTCCTTCCTTCCTTCCTTCCTTCCTTCCTTCCTTCCTTCCTTCCTTCCCTCCTTCCTTCCTTTCTCCTTCCCCTGTATCCACCTGCAAATGATTCCTACTCAAGGGTTTAGTGGGAAAGTTCTTTCTACTTTGCTCAGATGGTCTTGTCTACTAGACTGGTCTGATATTTTATAGATGAACCATAGGGCTTAATCAGGTTTCCTTAGCTGATCCAAACACACTTTCTGGGCAATTTTATTCTAATTGGTCGAGGAATTTTCCTCAATTATTCTAAAGCCTCATTGATTCTAGAGAGAAAAACTCTCACCTAGTTAAGCTAAAAGGGCTCATTTTGATGCTTACTTTAAATGGGGTGGGGATACTTAATCTCATTATTTATTTAATTATTCATTCATTCATTTACTTATCTATCTATTTATTCATTTAATTTTTAGTACCACCCTTGATCTTTTTTCCCTTTTCCATTCTGTTCTATTTCTTCCTTTCCTTTCTTTCTTCATCCTTCATCTTTGCAATCCCTATTCCAGGTTCTTTCTTTCTTTCTTCAAACTTAACATCAACAAAAGTGAATATTTCAATATACAAAATGTGTATTTCAGTTAGGTACAGTTTAAACAAGCAAAGGTTTCACAAGGGGACAAAACTGCCTGAATGTCTGTATCCCCTTCTCCATTTCCTTCTGCCCTCTTCTGAGCATTTTTATCTTTCATTGATGCCCTTTTTTCTTTCCTTTCTTTGTTTTTTACATTTCAACCTTTACCCACCAACTCCATTATCCTATTCTCCATCACCAAACAGTTCTCTCTCACAACAAATAAGTGTAGTCAAACAAAATAAATAAATATATTTCCTATATCTACAAATCATCTCATTATACATCTTTTGCTTTTAAAAAATTGCATTTTTATAAAAAGAGTCATCAATGTAGTTTGTTTTTATATCAAAAATACTTATAGGTTACCCCTGCTTCCTGAGTACTATAGTAAAACAATCATGTAAAAGTATAAGCAAATATCCCATATCTGTAGTACCTTCCCATCTCTTTATTTGAAAAATAATAACAAATCCATTTTCTCTCTCCCTGAACAATTTCTTATAACAAACATGCAGAGTCAAGAAAAACAACTTCCCTGATGACTCTCTCACACCATCTGTCTCTGTCTGTTTCTGTCTCTGTTTCTCAGGCTCTCTCTTTGTCTCTCCTAAGTCACATACTTCCACAGCATAGCTACACTCGGACAGACAGCATTCAGAAAGTCAGCGGAAAACCTTAGACCAGAATTTGTTCTTTTGGTGTTCTTTTGCAGCTGTTCAAAGTCCTTGGTCCCAGTCAATTACCTTACTTAGGGTTAGGAACTCCTTTTAATTCCTGTCAGAGTTTTGATTGTCAGTCTAACTCCTCACACTATATTTTGAGAATTCCAACCAACAACTCTGCAAACTAGCTGTTTAGGGCTGGACTGATATGATTCTTTTCCGTTACTATAATGTTACCCATTGCCATGAGCATCAAGTTGGTGTAAAAACAAAAGAGCTAGGAAAAACCAACATGTCTATTCACCTCCACTTCAGAGTCTTTGCTCCAACTATCTGTCAGCAAGAAAATGATTAGATTTGTTTAGCATTCCTGCTATGCAATTAATCTTGCTGGTCTGATTAAAAGGGCATTGTGTGTCTCTAATTAAACACTAATTTTTTCACTTTTTTTCAACTAAAAATAGGATACAAGGAAATAAACATCACATGACATAGAATTTTTTTTCTTTAAAGACTGAGAATCCCTATCTCAACAGAGTTGGAAATGTAGGGACTCTTCATGGGCCCAGTCCCATTCCAATAAACACAGACACTTTGAATTGTTCTATTTCCAATTTAACCAGTTAACCTCCCTAGGCAACCCATTCCCTGGGAGTCACCACATCAATGTCAACCTTAGTACAGATACCTTATCCAGCCCACTCAATCCCTAAATCAAGAGATTCTCCCACCTTCCATGATGGCCCCCACGTTCTACCACAACTGGCACTCACATAGATTCTTAAACACTCCAGTCAATAATTTAATAATATTCCTTTCCAAATGGTGCCAGTCACATGTTTCACAACGTTCTTACTTAGCAGATTCTAGTCCCTCAGGACTGATCATCCAGTGTGATGAAATGTTTTTTGGTTTTCCCTGAGTCATGTTTTCTCTAGGGTTTTTGATGATTGACAAGTAGCTTTCTGCACCCAGGGTTTCCTCTGCTGAAGTGTTTATTTTGCATTTCTTTTTTAAAGTTTCTTTTAGGATTATTTTTGACAAGTTTTTTAGAATATCCTCTGGAGCTTTTAAAATTTTAGCTTTTTCTTCTCTCTAGAGAATTGTGTCCTTTCCTGGTTGTTCCTTTGATTTTTTTCCTGCCTAAGTTAGAAGTCAGAATAAGGAGACTATCCTAGGGGTGTAGAAACATGACATTCCTCATCCTCCTCCTCAACTCAACCATTGACCCTTGAAGGGAAGCGTTCCCATCAACCATTGAGGGAAATAAGTCAGTCTGTCTAGCAGGGAAGTAGGATGTTAGGACCAAGTTAACAATGTATTTTTCTTCTTCAACCTCTACCTAGGAGTCCCTGAGCATCCCCATTCTCTCTTTCTAAAAAAGTCATAATTCTCCTTTTGGTTTTTTACGTAATAGTCATCTCCATATATTCCACATATTTAAATAATCCCATGCTTGTATTCTACTTGCCCTTGTAATCAATAAAAAGTTAAGCAAAAGCAACTGATAGCATATATAACATTCCATACCCACAGTCTGCCATCTGTCTAGCAAGATGAGGAGAATATGCTTCACTATTTGTCCTCCTAGGAATAAAATTAATCACTTTATGTAATTTGAGATGAGCTGTCACATGTAATAACACTCTGGTTCTTTTTCTAAAGCCAGGCCAACTAGGCAGCTCCTTAAATATTCTAGCGGTACCCTAAGGGATTTGGGATATCACTTCTCTAACACTATCATCTTGAGCCTGTAGTGGCTGTTTCTTCCTCTACTCCCAATGTTAAATGTTAGTGAGTAGTACCTTCTAAGCACTTCACATCAGTTAACATCTACAGAGGGATATTTACTTCGAATGTATGCAATAACAAAAGTACAAGCATTTCTTCCCAACACCTCAAGGGCAAACTCTCCCCTTTACAACCTCTCTCTCTTGGAAGAGAATGTCCAACCTTAGCTCATTCCTTATATAGCATGGTTCCCACCAAATTCATATTCAGATGTCACATGACTTCCAGATGAGTCCTTTTCTGAGCTGGGATGGGTCCCACAAGTTACTCCCAAAGATCACTGTTTGTTCCTTTGTACATCAGTGCTGGGCTGCTTGCAAAGCTCAACATGGACTTATATACCTCCAGATTCTCAGACTTCTGGCCTTGGTTGGCTGGCTCTCCTTCCTGAAGTCTTGAAACTCACAAATTTGCAGTCTTTAAACCCTTCACCTAAAGCAAAAGAATGCATTCCAAGGCTGAGCAAAGAATTAGGCCTGTATTCATAGGACACATATCAGCATCAATAGGGAGAGGGCTCAAAGCCTTTCCCCTTGAAGCATAGCCTCTCACTCAATAGAAATCAAACCATGACTGAGCTGCCGAAGAGAAAAATGGTGGAAGCTCTGACTAAAGTTTCTGAAAGAGAAGTTCTATTTCTCAAATGTAGCCGATCAAAGAGGCTGTGGTCTCCCATGTGGTTAGCAGGCCAGAACTAGTTATAGAATGCCTATGATTCTCCAGATTCTCTGCAAAACACGTCATCAAAGCTCTGTGAGGTTTGGATTCAGTTAGAAGGTTGCACTTGAGGACCTAGAAGAACACTTGTGACCTCAAGGCCACAGGTTTCCCAGCCCTGTGCTTTATACTTTTCTACCTCTCCTCCTCTTCTTAGAATCCCTTCTTCCAACTCACTGCTTAGGTGGTAACATCTACATGAAACCTGTCTTGATTCCCTGGGATGTGCTCTGCTTCCCCCCATACTTTCAGATATATTTTATATGCATAGCATCTCTCCCTTCTCTGTCTCCCTGCCTCTACCCCATGTAAGATCTTTGGGGTCAGACACTTTCATTTCTGTATCTGTACCCCCAGCACCACACATATGCCTGGCACATACTACGGTAGGTGCTTAAGAAGTGTTTGCTTATTGGTTGGAGTTCTGGTCTACTGTTTTACCAGTGATGAAGCTGAAACCCTGGATAGGGAAACGACTTGTGCAAGGTTACACAGAGCTAAATAGCAAGGTTATTCAGACACAGCTTCTCCACTTCAAAATTCAGTTCTCTTTCTATTACCTTCCACTACCTGCTCCCCCTCTCTTAGGGACACAGGGATATGACCCTAAGAGCTTACCAAAAGGCTAGAAAATAGGCAAAAGCTACAAATAGGCAAAAGTACAAAACCAAGTTTTACTTATTGTTTTATTGGTTGCTTAGACTTAAACAATAGAGAAAATGTTAAAAATGAATATTAAACTCATAAGTGTGTCATGCATACATTTCTTTTCTTTTCCTTTGGAGAGCCAGCTGTTAAAGTTTATCATTGTATACGCCATTCCTGACATCTGGCTATGAGAACAAATTAGCAGCTAGAGACATAAAGAGGTAAAATAAGGAGAATTAAAATAATCCACAAGCTTCCAGATTTTCCTACCAGAGGTCCTAGGAGCTGACTGTGGTGAAGAAAATCCACAACTGCTACCATACAAATAAATGCTACACTAGCTTGGTGCCAGGACAGCTAAATGTCACAGTGGATAGAGGACAGGGCCTGGAATCAGGAAGACTCCTTTTTCTGAGTTCAAATCCAGCCTCAGATATTTACTAGAGACCCTGGACAAGTCACTTAGCTCTGTTTGCCCTCCCCACCCCTCCCACTCAATTTCTTCAAGTGTAAAATGAACTGGAGAAGGAAATGTCAAACCTCTCTAGTATTTTTGGCAAGAAAACCCCAAATGGAGTATGAAAAGTCAGACTCAACTGGAAAATGACTAAACAACACAGAGAAACCCAGTGACCCAAGCCTTTCTTCCCTGACAAGAGTTCTTTATCTGTTCTGCTTCATGGACTCCTTTGGCAGGCACTGCTTCTCAGAAGAATGGCTTTAAATGCGTAAAATAAAATTCAAATGTTTACAAAGGAAATCAATTATATTTGTTAGGGGGTGGCCTAGAGCCAATTCCCCTGCAAGTTCAGGCCCAGAATGTCAGGAAAGGGTATGGGGACTCATGTGGTCTTCAAACCAAATCAGACGGGCCCCAATTTTGTGTGGGTGGGACTTGTGATGACTTTAAGTGACCAAGAAGCTCTGTTAAGAGAGTAGGAGGGGCTGATTAATCACTGGGGGCTTCTTTGTTGCCTATTAGGGAAAATTAATCCCTGTTATTGGGAAATGAGGGGAACATGGATCTTATCACAATATTGAGGTATGGTTATCTAAAATATATATAAAAATATATTCGTGGATCCCAGGTTCAGTGTTCCTGTTCATTGGTCATATCACCATTAGCAGAAGGGGTTATAAAAACAACCACCCAGGAGAGAGTGACTGGAAGTCTAAACTAATCAAGGATTCCATCTGTCAAAGATGTTAAAGTTTATCATTGTATACGCCTGTTTGATGTCAAGACATCTAGAGATTGTTGAAATGAATTGCTTTATCTGGGAAATGTTTACAGTCATGTTAGAACATATTAACTATAATAATTAAATGATATCAAAGCATGCCTTGAAGTGTGGCACAGCATCCTTAAAGTTATAAAAATAAGGATATATAAAAAAGGTTATAAAAGAAGTTATAAAATAAGGATATAGAATGTAACTTCAATTAAAATGGAAAGCTTTCTTTTTATGTGGGATAGGGTATGGTATGTGTGTGTATGAGAGAGAGAGAGAGAGAGAGAGAGAAGACAACAAGCATACTTGTGTGATTATGCATTGCATGTATAACCTAATATGTTTATGCTGATGCACTTTCAGTCTGACATCAGGGTCTTCACTGCTGTATGTAGGGTACAATGAAGTAACTGGAACTTAGGAAAAAGAATGCCAGGTTTGCAGTCAGACATCTGATTTAGAACCCCATACTTGCCATTTATCTGTGTGATCTTGACCTCGACCTAAGTCTTTGAACCTCTGTGGGCCTCAGTTTCCTCATCTGTGAAGACAGTTGGGCTAGATCTCTTCGAGCTCCTTGCAGCTTCTCTCCTTTGATCCTATGATCCAAGTGGGTTTTGCTAAATGCTCATTGATTTGCCTCCTTATCACTTGATTCTGTTTCCAAAGTGGAATAGAGGAAAGGGCCCTGGACTTGAAGTCAGGAAAGCTTGGGTTCAAATCCCACCTCAGTTATTTCCTGGTTGTGTGACCTTGGGGAAGTCACTTAAACTTTCTGCACCTCAGTTTTCTTACCTGTAAAACTGGGGGATTGGACTCAATGACTACCAAGGTTTCTTCCAACTATAACTCTATAATCCTATGGTTTTAGATTTTATTCTTTTTCTCTTTCTTTGACATTTGACCGTGTTGACCAAATAGTCCTTCCTGATCTTTTCACCTTATTTGACTGCTATTGCTCTATCCTGGCCTCAGTTTAGTCATCTGTAAAATGAAAGGATGGGACTCAGTGGACTTCGAGGTTCCTTCTGGCTCTGTGATCCACAACACTGTGGTCAAAGCAACACTATGGTCAAAGGATCATGGTTCTAGAGTCAGAAGGGAACTCAGAGGCTTCTTGCTGAATGCTCTTATTTTCTACATGAAGAAAATGCAGACCTAGATAAACTGACAGGAGTCAAATGAGGCAGGATATACAGGGGTAAGTGTATAGCCCTGTAGGCAGAGAGCCTGGGTTCCAATTCTGCCTCTGACAGTCACTAAATAATGTGACGTTGTGCAAGGAATTTCACCTCTCTGGATCTCAGTTTGCTCGTCTCAAAAGTGAAAAGGCTGAAGTACATGACCTCTGAGGTTCCTTTGAATTCTATATTTATAATTCTGGGTTCTAGAGAGGTTGACAGGAATCAAATGAGAGTTTTAAAAAGCACCTAGGGGGTGCAGTGGATACAGCACTAGACTTGGAATCAGGAAGACCTGAGCTCAAATGTGACTTTAGACACTTAGCAGCTGTGCTACCCTGGGCAAGTCACTTAATCCCTGTTTGCCTTCTTTCCTCATATGTAAAAAGGGAACATCCTATAGAAGGAAATAGCAAACCACTCCAGTATCCTTGCAAGAAAACCAAAAGAAAACCAAGACAAAGAATTGGACATACAACAGCAATGTGGTAATAGAGAGAAGAATCAGCAACCCACAAAAGTCAGGTGACTTGCCCAAGGTCATACGTACTGTGAACATCAGACATAGGATCTGATTCCAGGGTCAGCGTTCTTACTATCGTTCTATGCCATGATTTTCCTCTTCTGTCCTTCCTGAGTCATCCTCTTCTTTTGACTTTGTAATTATAGGAATTCCCCAAGATTCGATCATGCTTGGTCCCTGTTTCCTTCTCCATACTACTTCTAGAACAGAGATTCTTCACTTGGGCAGTTTGGCCAAGTCTAGGGACCTCTTCTCAGAAGGATGGTTTTAAATGTATAGAACAAAATGTGTAAGATTTCAAAGGAAACCAGTTGTTTTGAAATATAATTATGAGAACATTAAAAACCCAAGACAAATCCACGAACTCCAGCTGAAGAACTCCTGCTCTAAAAGTTAACTTTTAAGACACTTAGATTTGAGGAGAAGTATTTCATTAGAATTTCCTTAAAAATCTTTTAGGATTTTTACAGTTTATTTTGAGGAAGTTGATAAAATGTTCAGGGACACAATTTACATTTCTAATGCCAGTTCACATAAGCTTTTGTTAATTAGACAGAAATTTGGTAATTAATCATATGCATATCATTTACTTGGGTTTATTCTGTTTAGTAAAGCTGTTTTCAATTATAGATATTTATAAAGAAAATGAGTATCTGGCATTGTTGACATTCTAAGATCCACAGAGGTTTTTATGGAAATTATACAAGTAGAGAGATGAATTTTCAGAAAATATTCTTGGCAGTCCCTTTAGAAAATAGTAAATGCATACTGATCATGTGTAGCATCAACATATTTGCAAACCGATGATTCTATTTTGTATTTCTATTATAACACCTTTCTTTCAAAGACTTCATATGACTTGTCCTCATACTATCCCTACAGCCCAATAGATTGTAGGCTTGTAGATTTAAAGGACTCTAAATCTAGAGACAATCTAGTAACATCCTCTCTTTTGAAAGATGACAAAACAAGGTCCAAAGAGATTAAATTAATTTCCAGAAGTCAGGCAAGTACCAAGTGGAAGAGCTGGGGTGATAATTTTTAGTGATGGGGAGATTGGAACAGAGAAATAAGTTACAGGCATATGGTGTATGGAAAGAGAACTGAATTTAGAAGCAGAGAGAAGATCTAGATTCATATTTTGGCTAGGCTACTTGGTACCTGGGTGACCTTAGACCACTAGTCTAACCACTAGTAAGGCCCCCTTTGTGCCTCAGTTTTCATAAAATGAGCTTGGACCATATAACCTCCAAGAAAAAACAGGCTCTAGAGTACTTTGTGAAGGAACCTGTAGGAGTGAGGAAAGGATTTCTCTTCTACAATGGCCCATCTGCCATGATGCCAAGAAGGAGACACTCCATCCACCAGACCAAGAGTTTAGTGGTTTGAGAGAATTTGGCAGGAGAGAAACACTTTCCAAATAAATACAGTTACAGAAAGGCCATCATTGTTATTAACTGTTTGTCTTTCATTTTTGAAGAAGGCCAATGATATCACAGGGTGTTGTCTTAAACTGGATTTAAGTGAGGTGCACAAAGTCATCAGCCTCACTCTCTCTTCCTGAGTCATCAAAGTCCAATGGCAAGATGAAAATCAAGGTGACTGGCCATGGTCTGGAATGCAGTGGATGACCTTGGCATGTTTGCTGTCTGACCAAGCTCTAAGTGCTCCACAGAATCTGCTTTAACTGCCTATGGAACAAATTCTTCTCATCCATCCACTCTGCTGGGGAAAGTCTTCACATATCCCCCTAACTCATCAATGGATCTGAGGCCCGTTAGTACCCCTCGATCTGGTTTAGCCTATCTGCTGAGAGTGTTTGCTGGGTTGTCGCTGTTGCTCATGCTACAGCTTCTTGGAGAAACAAGTGAGAGTTGAGTGAATCAGATGAATACCAGAGGTGCATGAGCAGCTCTGAAAAAGGCTTGGCAAACCCCTACATCCAAGCGCTCCCTGAACACCCCAGAAAGGCAGTCCCTCAGAAGTTAAGGCAACTTCAATGCACAGCATCGGCAGCAGAGAAGAAAGCTGGCTACAGACCAAAGAGAGAAATCAATCTTGGAAATCTAGTTGAGCAACACGCCCAGCAGAGATGTTTTGTTTGGGAAGATCCTTTGTAAGGACTTCGTAGGAGAGAAAGAACTTCTGAGTCCTGCAGACGAACTGTTGTGAATTACCTTGGCCACTGTGTCCACTCCTCCTGTGGACATTTTTCTGGAATGAGCTGATTCAGGTCAGTCCCTGGTAGTTTACATTTTATACTGGAACTTAGATGATTCAGATGTTTCATCAGTCAACAAGAGGAGAATTACTTAACCCTAAAAGAAGAAGGCTATTCAATAAGGCTATGCATTGAGAATATCTTGCATTGAGTCAGATGATTAAAGCTCCCTGAACTGAGCTGCCTATCATGGTCTGCCAAACAGGAGTCTAGAACACTTGTGGCTGTTTTGCACTCAGGTGACCAGGAAATGACGTCAAGAGCCTGAACTGTTATTTTCCTAAGCCAACCAAATCTTATGGATAGTTTCAATCCCTTTGAAGGAAAAAGCAGCACCTAGCCTTATTTGCATGGTAGAGGGGGGAGGGGTTAGAATATTGTTCCTATCACATTTCATCTATTATTGATGAGGTCCCTAAGGTCTTCTAGAGCACTGTCTACCACTTGAGTAACTTTAGGGCTAATTCTGGTCAACTCTGACTTTAGAGATTCAAAAAAAGAAAAGATTGTGGGGGTAGCACTAAAAGAGTAGGTAGCACTAAAAGAGGAAAACAAACACAAAAATATAATAAAAGCATATATAATCGGGATGAGTGTGTGTGCAGGCACCTCTGACAGCATCTTCACACATGTAGAATCTGGGAGCCTGCTTCTGGGAAAGATTTGATGATATGTAATTGAAGTCACTTGGAAAGACTGGAGAACATGTGGAGATATTATATATGTGTTTTCCTTACTTTCTCTTGATTTAACTCCTTTGCTGACACTATCTGGTGAGAGAATTTTATTTGGGAGAGTCGATGAGTGGACCCTCCTTTCCTCTGAGGTTGACATGTGACCTGTTAAACTAGCTTTGGTCCTTTGCTTTTACATTTTTTATTTTCCATTTTAGGTGAAGTGATTAGAGAATCCAACCTTGTGAATTTTGAAAGGTCAGGAGAACAAGCCATTGGGTAGACCAACATTCCAGAGTGTGTGTTTTGTTACCCCGCTGGTGTGTTCCCTTAGTAAATATCAGTTGGTCTTAAGTAGTCAGCTATCATTCAGTTAATTATCCTTTAGAAACAGGTATTTACTAAGACAGCATAGTAAGACCAGTTATTGTAAAATATTCCCCCAAAGTAGGGGCACCGTATTCCAAATGCGGAGTCCCCAAGAAAGTGGATCCAGCCTTAACCCATGAGTGGTAAAGGCAGAGAATCTTATTCCTGGAAATCCTTTCTTTCTTCACTTTAAGTCACCTTTAAAAAGGTCCCTTTGGCCATAGTGTACTTTTCCGCTGGGCCCCTGGTAGAGTCATTCTCCAGTGGTTCTAATTTGCCCTTAGTTTCCTGTTCAGGTACATGCACTGTTGTCAGCTATCCTAGAGACAATGTTAGGCAACCGACAAGAATCCAAAGCTTTGAACCTCTTTGAAGTACATGAGGTGATCCAAAAGGGAAGGGAGACCAACGTGCTTTTTCTCTTCAGTCCCTCCTTCCCCATCCCCCTGCCAGCAATGACGCCTTTTCATGTGCTTCAGTGAAATCGCTCTTTCTTTGAGATTGCCTGGACACTTGAATGTTCATTACTTTGCTCTTTTATGCAAATCCCAGAGACCATAACGGATTATGCGCAACTTATCCCAGTATATTTTCTATGTGGTGTTATTTCATTTCCTCCAGTGGAGTCCACTCCTAAATTGAGTAAGGTTGTCTGTAATAGATTACAACAATTTTCAGAAAGAAAATATCAGTGTTTTGAGGGTAGCAATCTGATTTACAGAATAGCCCATCATTATATTAGAATAATACGCAATGTGAATTAAAGAACCAGGAACCAATCAATGTATATATGAATCTTTGGTGATTTTGGCAGCAAATGGGTAGGTCCTTTATTATTCATGAGGGAATCTAATGACTCACCTCATGATAGCATCATCCAACATCTTTGGAAAAGATGAAAGCTCTTGTCTCTGCAGAGAGATTTGGATGGTGAGGCAAGATCAAAGGAAGCCTTTTGCCCTACAATGCTCTTCTATTTGAAACAGTCTATCTAGCTGGGTTCCTATCAGGAAGTGGGAGCATGTGGACAGTAGTTACTCCAGGAATTCTGTTCTCAGATAAATTGGAATTCACACAAACTCAAAAATGGTAGCTCTCCATGGGTTAAGATGAGGGGAGGAGTATCTACCTCTAGAAGTTAGAAGAGTGTGTTGGTGTGTTCACAATCCTTGGTATCTCTCAGTTGCTGCCACCATCTCTCTGATTTCTGAGAAGCAGGGTAGTACTGTGGAAAGAGTGCTGGACCAGAATGAAAAGATCTGGGTTCAAACTCTGACTCTGTCACTAGCTGTGTGATCCTGAGGTCTCATCACAGTTTTCCTCATCTGTAAAAGACAGAAAATAAAGCTTAGCATTACTTCCTTCACAGGGATATTATAAAGAAAGCAGCGTGTAATTTAAAAACATCATATATTTGACGTGGCTGGCAGAGCAGGAGATAGAGTACTGGTTCTGAAATCAGTAAGACATGAGTTCAAATTTGACCTCAGACATTTACTACCTCTGTGACCAAGTCCCTTACTCTATTTGCCTTAGTGTCCTCAACTGTAAAATGGGGATACTGACAATACTTTCCTTACAGGATTCTTGCGATCAAATGAAATAATAATTGCAAAATGTGCAGCAATGCCCGGCACAGAGTAAGAACTATATAAATGTTAACTTAGGATTATTTTTATTATTCCTCCCCCTCCCTAAAAGTAGGTTATGATTGTCACTCTTTTTGGGCAGAGGAAAAAATGCCAGGGGCATCATCACCTAACTTTGCGGTGGCTTTCCCAAGTCCCTCAAGTCGTCATGAATCCAGACCTGAATCAGGGGGCAGGGGCAGGGAAAAGGTCTCTAGGTTTTCAGAAATCCTAGGAAAAGAGACATTCCAAATCCTATTTACAACACACATATTCCTCATAGCTTGGCACAAGCACATTTTCATTCTCTAATTATAGCTCATAGCAAATAGCCTGAATTAAGGAATCAGAAACTATAAGCAGTATTTAAATTTATTCAGACAACTATTATATTGGCCTGAATATCTCCCCCCTCCACTATTTCCCCCTTACTCACTGTTTCAGAAGAAAATAGAGAAAAATAGTCTTTATATCCACCATTCACTTTCTTTTTCTGCTTCGAAGCAACTACCACTCTGGTGCTAGAACAGAGATTGCCAGCTTGGTTTAGGAGGGGAAATTATTTCTCTGAAGATTTGAAATCACAGGTGATGGATGGAAGGACAGATCTAAGGATGATGGAGGTAAGGATGGATGCATGGGTGGAAGGATATATGGGCAGAAAGACAGATGGGTGGGTTGATGGATGCATAGATGAATTCATAATTGCTGCTGTTGTGTTTGTCCTCCATTTTTGAAGAAGACCATGACATCAGAGAAGTGATGACATGATTTGTACTTGACTTCGTTTTGAGTGAGGGAGGGCTGTGCAGGTCCCCAGCCTCACTTCTCCTCTGGAGCCATCTCAGATGAATTGACAGAATGAATGGACAGATAGATGGATTAATGGATGGATGGATGATAGAATCACAAATTGTATGATAGGCTTTGTTAAATGCCTTACTGTCATCCAGGTGAACTACATCTATGGTTTTCCCTTCATCTATCATCCCAATAAGCCTCTCAAAAAAGGAAATGAGTAGCAAAGGACAGAGTCATAATATGGAGGGACAAACCAGGATCTTGACCTTCATTGGGAGTTGGGAGGTAAGTACTATTAGGATCTCCATTGCACAGTTGGGAAAACTGAGTCAGACAGTGACTTGAGTGACTTAAGCTCTTAAGTGACAGCTTGTAAGTGTCTGAGTCCATGTTTGAACTCAGGTCTTTCTGACTCCAATTTCAGTATTCTTTCCACGTACCACCTAGCTGCTTCTAATACTGACCTTCAATACCTTTACTTACAGGATTAAGAAACGTGGGAACATTGAGCAAGTTATACTTTTTGCTGAACTTTTAAGAATGTAGCTGATTTATAAGGTTCATATAAAGTTATAACTGGCCCATGTTGAAGTTGAGTGAGAGTTAGATAATACCTTTGCTTTCCAAGTCCAGTCTAAAAACTAGGACTATGGACCTTGCAAAGAAGATCATGGCACTGGATTTTAAAAATAAATTTAAAAGCCCAATAACTCTCTAAGCAATTAAGAAGTTGCTAATATGCATCTGTGAAGAGAATTCTTTCCAGTGATGAATTCCCCAAATGGTTGGGCAAGATGACTTCTTAAGGAACCATTTTACTTTACTCATGTCTTTTAGAGGGTGACTGGGAGCACTGAGAGATTAAACAACTAGCTCAGAGTCATTCACTAGTGTCATTCAGAGGTAGGACTTAGAGCAACATCTTCCTACTTCCAAGGCTATTCCTCCATTCACTAAATCACACTATCACCAGGTAAACTGAACACCAGAAAAACATAGGCAATTATTAACAAGGGCATGGAGGATGCCGATGTGCAGTTGGTGTGTTCTGTTGATGGTCTCCATGCAATGTTAAAAGATTAGAGGTAAACACATAGGGGAGACCATTTATGGAGGATTTATAGGAGAATAGAGATGAGCCACATAGGATGGGCAGTCATGGATGTGTTGCCATTTGAGTTGTTGGAGGAGGTACTCCCATTGATGAAATTACAGAGTTCCTCGTGTATTCTTCAAGAAAACAGGGCTTTCTATTTTAAAACCTGGAAATCTTAGTAACCTTTATCTTCCTCCTGCCATTACCACAGATTAAGGAGAGGTTTTTTTTTTTTTAAAGCTAGGCAGCTAACTTGAATAGTACAGTATAGAATTAGGAATCAAGAAGACATGAGTTCAAATTTGACCTCAGTCAATTCCTAGCTATATGACCCTGGGCAAGGCACAACTTCTTAGCCTTACTTTTCTCACCTATGAAGTGAATGGCTCCTACCTCATAGGAGTTGTTGGGAGAATCAGATAAGATAATACAGTCAGGTCCTCTTTTGTGCCGGTAATGAATCCTATGAAGTGATCATGTTGTTAGAAATGTGTATTTCCATTGGGCTGGAACTTACCACCATATTTTTACATAATTATAATTTTAAATCATATAAATTCAAATATGTGAGACCACTTCAGGGGATTCACTATTCCCAATAGTCAGGACTGGTAGTATATGTAAAACACTTTGCAAACTTTAAAGCCCTATATAAATATTAGCTCTGAATATTATTATAAAAGCCTCAAATGTGTATTGTGACAAGAGCTTTTGATGACCAGAAATCAGTTGTTCCTTGGAATTTTGGGCTGTCAAAAGCGGACACATTTTCCCAACACAACTATATTATCTGAAATAACATTAACAATAGTGCCTGATACTCTTCTTAGAATGCTTAGGGATGTTAGTGCGTGTGTGTGCGTGTCTGTGTGTGTGTGTGTTCATGTGTATTCTCGCATGCATATATGTGTTTTGTTCTATTTTCCATCTGGTGACTTATTGTTTTCTTCTAAATAGTGCCGTTGAAATACTTTCCATAAGTACAATCTTGACAATAAACACAATGAATGGGTAGGAAGAAAAAGGAGACATTGTGGATGCAGAGCACTGCTGAGTGTTTCCCTAAATTGCCGGGAGAGACTATGCTGAACAGATGAGGAGAAAGAAAATGTTGAATGCCAATTGAAAGGCCCAACACAAGTAGAATATAATCTGATTCAAATAAATTAGATACTAAATAGTTTATGTCCCTGGATAAGTCCCATAACTCCTCTTAATCTCAGTCACTGCCTCTATAAAATTGAGATAAAAATACCACCTGTCATAGGGCAGATAGTGCTGTGTTGAGAGTGCTAGTTCTGAAGTCAAAGAAATTGGATTCAAATTCTGTCTCTGGTGTTCTCTACCTGTGTGACCTTGGGAAAGTCATTCACTTAATGTCCTTGAGTCTCATTTTCCTCATCTATAAAATCAGAGTATCAGAGAAGATGGTCTCTGAGTCCTTTCTAGACCTAAATCTATGATCCTATGAAATGGTAACTAATTACCTTTATTGGAAAGCAGGTTTCCTCAACAGATTAATCAATGAACTAGGGAGAACTAAGTGATTGACCTCAGAACTGGCTGCCACTGCCATTTTTCTTTACTCATCATGTCTGGCTTTCAGGATTTCCAGTAGGAAGAGCAGTATGACTGGACTTGACTCTAAGAGGTCTATATAGTTCAGGAGGTGGAAAACCAATGTGATCTCAAAGGAGAAAAAAAATGGATAAGATCCTCCTAAGTTGGACAAATTAGCTTTACATAGCCCATAAAGATGACCCCAACTACCCAAAGATAAAAAAAATTTCCCCAGAACTTTAGTTGTCTCATAAGTTTTAATGTCACCTCATTATCAAAATTTTCTTTGATGAACTTTTCTATTGTTTGTACAATTAGTTCATTGTCCCAAAAATTCTTTACAATTATTTCATTTAATCTCTTATTATTTTTAAACCCATCCTTTAAGGGACTTTTATTGAATATAACTTTATTGCATTAAAATCAGTAAATAATGTGTTTAGTTTTTCTGTTTTCTTTCTTTCTTTTTTGGTGAGGATTTTATGCACTAACATATGTCCAGTTTTTATAAAGGTGTCATGGGCAGCAGAAAATCATGTAAATTCTTTTCTATTTCTAGTTTAGTAATTGCCAGAGATTGGATTTTTCTAAAGTTCTATTCTGATTTCTTTTTTATCTTTTGATTAGATTTGCCTAGGTTTGAAAAAGGTATGTTAAATTTCCCCATTATGATGGTTTTGCTGTCTATTTTTCCATGCAATTCAATTAACTTTTCCTTTAAGTGTTTAGATGCCATGCTATTGTGTGAATATAAGTATTGATTTTGATTCACTATCTGTGGTGCCTTTATGAATAATATATTTTCCCCAACTATGTCTTTTTATCTTTTCTATGTTAGTTATAAACTTATCTGAAATCATGATTGCTACATTTACTTTTCTGAATTTATCTAAAATAAGGCTGGGGAGCCTACAGCCTTGAGGCCCTCTAGATCCTTGAGTGTGGCCCTTTGACAGAATCCAAACTTCACAGAACAAATTCTTTTATTAAGAGGCCACAAATTCCCCACCCCTGAAGCATAATAGATTTTGCTACAGCCCCTCTGTAGTAATCTTTGTATTTCTTGTAAATAACATATTGTCAGATTCTATGTTCTCTGTTATCCTCTTTTATTTAATGGGCAAATTCATTCCATTCACATTCTTTATTGTTAATTTTATATTTCCCTCTATCTTGTCTTTTCGTAATTTTACCTCTCTTAGCTCCTACCTTTCTCTTTACAAATAAAAAGGTGACAGGAGAGAGGGACTGACTCTTGCCTGACTCCTGTGATCTTCAAAATGAAACAGCCTGCTTGAGCTCTTCTTTTGCCTTTACCCTACCCAATCTATTCCCGGGCTCTTCTTCTTGTTTTGTTTCTAATGCTTCCTCTATGTTCTTTCCTCCAACAATTGAATTTGTTTTGCTTTTCACTACTTCCTTACTTATTTTGCCCTCCCTCTTGCACCCCTTTCTTCCACTCCCTTCTCTCTGTCCCTTACTATTTTCCTTTTGAGTTTACTATATTTCTATACTGAAATCTCTATATGTATATATGTCTGAGTGTGTGGGTGTGTGTATGTGTAACTGTGTTTAATCTTCCTCTATCCGATTCACATGAAAGTGGTTCATAAGATACCTTTCTCCTCAGTCTTTCCACCAGGATTGTGTATTCTTCATCTCATGTACCTCCATTATGCAATACTGATTTCCCTCCATTTATTTCTTTTTTCTTCTGTCAGTATGTCCCCCTTTCCTCCCATTTTTTGTCTTCATCTAAGACCATTAAAATGGAACAAAAGCACCCATAGACCCTCTGCCATTTTAACTTTTCTCTATGTCCCTTAAATATATTAGGGTTTTGAGAAGACATTTTTTCATATCATCCTCTTCATATCTAAATAATTCATCCTCACAAATTCCCTTTCAATTAAACAAATGTGTGTGTGTTCCTATGTTTTTCTTAGCACCTGAGTTTCTATTTCAAAATGTGTACTCGGTTCTGACCTTTTGATCAGAAATGCTTGGAAATTCTCTATTCCATCAAAGGTCCATTTCTTCTCCTGCATGATTGACCTTAGTTTTAATGACTAGGTGATCCTTGGTTGTACATTTTTATCTTGTCTTATCAAATACAACATTCTAAGCTCTCTTCTTTACAGTGACTATTCTTGTGTTATCATTAATGTGACTTCTTAGAACTCAAACTCTTTTTTTTTGGTTATTTGTGGAATCTTTTCTTTGGCCACGAAGATCTGGATTTTGGCTATGACATACAAAACTATTTTTTCTTTCATTTTGTAGTTTATTTAAGGACCAATGGATTCTTTTCATTTTCACTTTGTTTTCTGGTTCTAAGAATTCTGAGTCGTTTTAATTTATAATTTTTTGAAGTATGGTATCTAGGCTTTTTTTTCCTTCTGGATTGTGGTTTTTAGAGAGTCCAATAATTCTTAAATTCTTTGGGTCAGTTGTTGTTTATCTCATTCACCTCAACATCTAGTTTGGAGTGTTTACACGTGAATGAAATTCCCCAACTGAATGGCATGGATACGACTTACTGATCCTGTGTGGTTTAGTACAGTGGCCCAGGCTAGGTCAGTCCTTGAAGGGACTGAGTCTACTCTGTGTTAAGGTTTGCCTAGGAGCTCTCTCTTGCCATAGGGCTCTAAGATCTCTCCCTGCTTTAGGCTCTATCTGAGGTCCTTCCCTCTTGATGCTGTCTTCAGGGGCTACTACCTAACTGAGTTCTTACTTTTGGTGTTATGGACTACTTGTACTCAATTTTGCTTAGTGTTTTCCCCTTGCAACTGGCTTGTTAGTGTCTCATTGGGTCTGCTGCAAGGAGATTTCTGTAGGACACTAGTCATCCTTCTGTGGATTCCTGAGTTGGATGGAGGGGTCTAGAGTTGATTCTTCCCATGTCTTTCTAGAGTGCTGTATCTCTAAGCCTTAATGGAATGCTTTCAAAAGATCTGGGATTCATTGCATCCTAGGATGCTACCATCTGCTTATAATCCCTTCTAAAATCTATTTTTCTTTTACCACTATCTACTTCCTTTGCTGCAAAGCTAACTTTGTATTTTATGCTGGTAGCAAGTCTTTGATAATACTATAGATTTGATTCAATCCAAATTTAACAAAGAGTTGTGAGGTATCTTGAACCACAGGGTGAAGATATATAATATAAATGTTACCGGAAGGTACATCCATGCTAGCTGCTCTATCTGATAATAGCTGTCTTATGATACTCAAGATTCAACTGTTTTGATGGTGAGCCAAGTCTTGTGTTGATCTTACATCCTGAGATCCTGAACAAAAGACAGTGATGCTTGACTCAGTCCTGAACTCCTTTGCTGACACAAGGAAGTGCTGAATGTTCAGGGAGGAGTTTAGCATCATCCTCAAAAAGCAACTGTGATATCTTTGTCCTAAGTGACCTGTAGGTCACTTTGAAGCCTTCATGGATTGGTCTCATGTCATGTAGGTCACTTCTTTTCCCTCAATTTTTGATTCCAACAAGCTGTATCAGGAAGTATCACTTGAATACATTGTTTAACTTAATGATGTATCAAATTTTGTCATTACACAGGTGATCATTTATCTAGACGAAGTGTTCATATCACCTTGCATTGTGCACTTCCACTGTTTCCATTAATACCCTAATATGCCAGCACTCTAAGGGATCTATGATCTTACCAGTGTGTGTATTGCAAAGGTACTGATCATAGTTCACCCAAGTTTTCACATCCTGTATGAATTTTGTCCATAGACTCTTAGAAATTAATCTTAGCTATTTTGTTCCACATTCTGGAATTCTTTCTACATTTGGGCATCGTGGGGATATCAATGGGGCATGTAGGCCATACATCAATTAGACTTTACTCTGGCTACATGACAAGCACATCTCTTTTTCTGGCATAAAGTTCTTTGATAGCATCCTTCACACTACTTTTCTTGCATAATTCCTTACTTGTGAAGCTTTTTAGACTGTATACCCTTAAGGGATCCTTTCATTTCCCTGGGAATGATCCTTAACTTCAGTTTTTCAGAAGCCTTAGTATTCCATGATTCATGACCATAGAACACTGCCAGAAGAACACTGGTATTAAAAAGTCGGGCCTTCATCTGAGAGAAAAATTTAGGATCATTAAAAGACTTGCACAGTTTTCCAAAAGCAATTCAGGGGAGTTTTCATCACTAGTAAAAGAATTTGTGGTTGTCTTTGCTAGATCACTGTAACCGATCTATGTAAAACAGAAGTAGGGGGGAGACAGACAGACAAAGGGGAGAGAGAGAGAGAGAGAGAGAGAGAGAGAGAGAGAGACAGACAGACAGAGACAGACAGACAGAGACAGAAGGAGGGAGGGAGAAAGAGAGGAAGGGAGGGAGAGAGGAAGAGAGAGAGACTGAGACAGAGGCAGAGAAAGACAGAGAGGGAGGGAGAGACAGAGAGAGAGAGAGAGAGAGAGAGAGAGAGAGAGAGAGAGAGAGAGAGAGAGAGGGAGAGAACACGACTAGAGATGGGCAAACTTGTCTCATTTTTAGAAAGGGCAGAGTACAGCTTCTTTAAATCACGGAGTGATGTCAATCCAGGTTTCCAAAGGCGCTTAGAAAAAGAGTGGTCATTATAAGCCAACACGATTTCACCAAGAGCAAGTCATGCCAGACTCACTCTGTGTGGGAAGGCATTGAAGATTCCCACTCAGATGTAAATATTATCTGAAAGTAAAAACCATTCAGGATTGACTGGAAGTGACCCCTCAGTACTAGACCTGCATCGTTCATGTAACTAGCAGTACAAACAAAAGTCATGATAGCAGAAGGTTACTCTTCCATGTTATGGCTCTTTTCCTTTAATTTCTTTCTTTTCCTTCCTCCCTTGCTTTTTGCATTTATCTCTCTCTCTCTCTCTCTCTGACAGGGCTGTTGGGATGATAGTTTGGTAGAATGCCACAGAGAGAGTATATCTGGCTTTCAATAAGGATTTTAACAAAGTCTCTCACATTATTTGGGTGGACAAGGCAGTGCAAGTCAAGAAGCATTTATTAAGTGCCTACAGCATGTTAGGCAATGTGGTAAGCATGGGGGATACAAATACAATCAAAAAGAAGGACAGTTATTGCCTTCAAGGAACTTACATTCCAATGGGGAAGGACAGTAAAAGGGGAGATGAAAAGTGGTGGGGAACGAGGAAGAGTGGTGGGTGGGATGGCACTCGCATATGGTAGTTAAGGTCAGAAAATCAGGGGAAGAGCCAGGAGAGAAGTGCAGGATGACTGACCAGGGTCCCCCATCAAAATAGAAATCTTGGGATGACTGTGCCAACAGGACAAAGGGGAAGGCATGGTAGAGGGATGGTCCAGGGTGAGAAGAGTGCAGAGGTGGGTGATGGTAACCCCTCAATAGTTGATGGAAATTTTGAATTCAGATGGCAGCTGAAACATGGTGGCAAAGTCCAGAAAATCAGAAGCAGAGCTAGGAGGGAAATAAAGGTTGGTTGGCCTGGGACCCTACCAAAATGGAGGTCCCAGGAAGAACATATAAATAGGAGGAAGAGGCTGGCATGTGGATGAGGATGAAAAGGCCAAAGGGATAGATGGATATTCTAAGGTAAAGAGACCCCAGGAATGGAGAGAAGTTCCAGGATGAAATAGCAGCAATGGAAGAAGGTGGTCAACATGGTAGAGGATGGTCTAGCGTGAGAAGATTTCAGGGATGGATGGATATTCCATGGCCCCAGGCACAGGAATAAGATAGAGAAGAGGTGGACAGATAATCTGATTTGGAAATGATTGAAAGATTTGCACTTTCCAAAAAGCTAATAATGGATCAGCATCAGTTTGGGAAAGAATTCTCCAAAGAGAGGCCAGGGATCTGTCTCTGATCATGCCCTTTTCCATATTGTTTTTAATCAGTGATTCAGATGAAATAATAGATGATATTTGTGGGTGACTAACTCTTAGAGTGATGACCAACATGTCAGATAACAGAATCAAGACATAATTAAGGTCTAGAACAATGGGACAAATTTAATAAAATGAAATTTCATAGTCTTACACTTAAATTCAAAACATTGTATGAATATGTAATACAGGCCATGTAACAAGACAAATGATATCTGACGAGTTTACAGGATCGTGGCCTCTGTGTGGTTTAAAGTAGGGTACAGGAGCAAGTGAAATAAGACAATCGTAGGCCACATCAGTAGAAGCATAGCATGTAGAACAGTGGAGGAGATGGTCCTTTCATACTTTGCTATGGTTAGACCAGACACATTTTGTTTAGTTCACAGTTCAAGGAAGGAATTAGTAAAATAGAACTTAACAGAAGTACAGGATTAGGAGGAGACTATAGATAGTGTTATACAGGGAATGGCTAAAGAAAAGTCAGTTAGAACAAATAAACATGTATTAAACACCTACTATGTCTAGGCAGAGGGCAGCTAGAAGGTACAATGGATAGGGTACTGGCCCCAGAGTCTGAGGACCTGAGTTCAAATATGGCTTCAGACACTAGCTGTGTGTCCTGGGCAAGTCACTTAACCCTGTTTGCCTTAGTTTCCTCATCGGTAAAATGATCTGGAAAAGGAAATGGCAAACCATTCATATATCTTTGCCAAGAAAATCTCAAATGGGGTTAGGATGTGTTGGACAAAACTGAAAATGATTGAACACATAGCCTAGGCACTCTGCTAACTGCTAGTTTTACAAAGAAAGTCATAAGACAGTTCCTGTCCTCAAGGAGCTCACAATCTAATAATCTAATAAGAGAGGACAATATATATCTGACAAATGATCCTCTAGCCTTTGCCTGAAGCCCTCTAATTGGGGCAAGGGAGACATGGCTCCCTGAGTCAGTCCATTCCATTTTTGGACAACTATAATTGCTAGAAAATTCTTTCCTGATATCAAGCCTAAAGTTTCACATTGGCATCTCTCATCCATTGTTCTTAATTCTGACCTCTGGAGTCAAACGGAGCAGGTCGAATCCCTCTTGCACTATGACAGCCTTTCACATACTTAAAAAGCAGCCATCTTATTCCCTTAATTCCTTCTCCAAAGCTCCTCGTCTCCAGTTTAAACATTTCTGCTTCCTTCAAATGATCTTCCTATGAATTCCAGGCCCTTCAACATGCTGATTGCCCTCCTCTGGGTACCCTCCAGCTTAGCAATATCCTTCCTAAGCTATGATGTCCAGAAATAAGCACAATTCTCCAGTCTGACCATCTAGAACAGAAAGGCATGCAGGTCAATGAGCCCAAAAGATGTTTACAAATTGGAAAATAAGTCTACAGGGGAAGAGTAGTTGAAGAAAGCACTGGGCCTGGAGTCAGGAAAACCTGAGTTCAAATCCAGCCTCAGACACTTACTAGCTGTGTGACCCTGACCAAGTCACTTGACTTCTATTTGTCTCAATTTCCTTATCTGTAAAATGGGGATAGTAACAGCACAAGGTTGTTGTGAGAATCAAATCAGATGATATGCATAAAATACTTTGCAAACGTTAGAGCTCCATACAAATGCTAGCTATCGTTATATGGTAACGATGGTGATGATGATAGCTAACATTTATATCATACCTATTTTGTGCCAGGCTCTATCTAGTCACTTTACAAATATTTGGTCCTCACAACCCTGGGAGATAGATGCTATAATGGTCCACATTTTATAGAAAAAGAGTCATGTCTTTTGACTCTGAGGCTTGCTGTCTCTCTAACCACTCTGCTATGATGCCTCTCATCAAGTTTTCTCTTCCAGGAACAAAGCTGTTGCCTTGTGTGAACTGCATCTGGTTGGCCCGATTTATTGTAACCTTGCCAGGTGAAACCACCCTATGTAGTCAGAGCCCTATGGTGTAATGGAAAGAGCACTGGATTTGGATTTGAATTTGAATTTCCACTCTGCTCTTTGCTAGGTTGGTGAGCTCAGACAAACCATGCCTCACTCCTTTGAGTCTTATTTTCTTGATCTATAAAAATAGAGAGTTGAATTCCATGGTTTCCAAAGTCTCTTCCAGCTTTATCCATTATATAATTCTTGGATCCTTAAGTTGAACATGTCAGAAAATGTTATCAGTCTTTAGCATCACTGGATATAATTTCATGTATATTTCATCTATTTAAATCTAGGCATCTTGCTTTAATAATACATTGCAAAAGAAAAATGATTTGGAAGGAAAATCGTGGGGCTTTAAAGATATATCGATTGTACATTCATACAAACACAAAGGGGATAAAAAGCTCTCTGATGATCATTTGTAAGTGTTCTTCTTAGGTATTTTGGGGAATAAACCATTGGGGAGTACACTGAATAGATTAGTCGCCTTGTCTATGACAGAGAGGTATTTTACCTGAAAGTCAATAGGCTTCATTCCCTCCAATTGATCAATGGAGCTATGTTTATTGAGGGCCTACTATGTACTACTTACAGAGCTAAGAATTGGGAATAAAAGAGCAAAAATTAAATAGTCCCTGCCCTCAGGGAGCTTGTATTTTAGAAAGGGATACAACAAGGTAATCAAGAGGGAGAGAGAGTAGGGGCTGGGGGAAATTGGCCAAGGATACAGATAGGAGTGGATGTTTCAGTTGAGCTTTGGAAGATATTTGGGATTCTAAGAGGCAGGAGTGAGGAGAGAATGTATTCCAAGCACAGGTGACAGATAGCTCACATATGCAAAGGCATGAAGGTGGGAGATGGAATGCTGAAAGTGAGGAGTAATTAAAAATCCAATTTGATTGGACTTGAAAGACAGTGAAGGAGACACTGGAAGACAAGTGGGAGCCAAGATAAAAAAATACTCAAACAGAGGAGTTTGTATTTGATCCTAGAGATAAGGGGGAGACCATAGAGTTTACAGAAAAGGAAAGTTAAACGGTCGGACCTGTGTGTTAGGAATATCACTTTTGGTAACTGTGTAATCCTACAATATTCTTCCTTAAGCATTGCATGAGTGGCCTCATGATTGGTGGGCTGTGCTCGTTGCTTTAGCTAAGATGTTTGATTTTGTTGATTAAATTAGTTTATGAGAAATATTGTGAAATCTGTCTCAGAAAGCTTATAAGCACACTCTATGAGGAAATGGTTTTGAGAATGGCAGATGCAAAAGAGACACCAAATATAATTCCCATAATAGCATAACCAAGCAAAGCTGCATTCTTCCCTGGCATCCTTTTTAAAAAACTATTATGGTGAAAAGAGCATGGATTCTGGAATCAGAGGACCTGCGTTCAAATTCCTCTTTTGCTTCTTCATACCTTAGGGCATTGGGCAAGTCCCTTTATTATTCTAGGGCCTTATATTTCCTGTCTATGGCACGAGGGGGTTGGACTAGATGTCCCCTGAGGTCCCTGCTCCCTGTAAATGTATGATCCTATGATTGTGTCAATATTCTCCTGGATGTATCCAGGAGTTCCAGAGATTGGAAAGGTCACTAGTAACCAAATGACTTGGTGGAGGGTGAGACTAGGTGTAATGGAAAAAGGGTACATAAAGTTTATAGTATGAGCACATATCCCAAATAAGTCAGTGATTACAAGAAAGGCCTTGTATTTACCAAGATATTTATAGCAGCACTTCACGTAATAGCAAAGAGCTAAAAACAAAATAGATGCTTTTTGTTTGGGTGATGGCTAAACAAATTGTGGCCTGAAATGTAATGGAATATTACTACCCTGTGAGAAATGATGATCGATCAATATGCTGTTGCTTGTCTTTGGTTCTTGAAGTGGGCCAATGACATCACGGGGTGGTGTCTTGACTTGTCCATGAATTGGATTTAAGTGAGGCAGAATTGTACAAAGTCGTCAGGCTCGCTCTTTTTTCCCAATCATTGAAGTTCAGTGGCAAGACTAGGTTAAAATGATGGGGGATGTTCAGGGTACCGTGGATGACCTTGGCGTATTTGATGTCTGAGCAAGCTTTAAGCGCTCCACAACTCCTGCTTCAGCTGCCTTTATGGTCATTGGAACAAACTGTTCTCATTCATGCATTCTGCTGGGAGAAGTCTTCACATATTTAGGGTAGTCACCCCCTTAACTCACTGATGGGTTTCAGGCCTTTCAGTTACCCTGCCCCTGGTCTAGCCTGTCTGCAGAGACATTTCTATTGGGGTGTGGCGCTATGCATGCTACCGCTTCTTGGATGGATAACAAAGGTAGATTAGCAGCCAGACCTTCACAGCAGAGATGCTGGTCTTTCTTGAGTACCCCATATGCTCCAGTGTCAATATAGAGATTCACAGGAAGACTTTTATGACCTGATGGGAAGTGAAGTAAAGTGAACAGGATAAAAATACACACAATGAATTACCATGATGTAAATAGAAAGACAATTAAAACTCACTGCTGGGAATGAAAATGACTGAGAAGAGATGTAAGAACATATTTCATTGCTGATTCTCTGAAGCAGTGGAGGAACATGAGTGGGGAGCCTTGCACATATAAGACTTTTTCAACATGTTTAGTTTTGCTAATTTTTTTCTGTTTTTTTTTTCCTTCTTTGTTGTAAGGAATGTCTCCCTGGGAGGGGAAGGGGAAGGAATGCATTAAGAAATTTACAGCAGGTAAAAACAAAAGATCAATACAAATTTGATTTTAAAAAGTATGTGGTAAAGACTGTATTATTTGATATTACTATTTCATGTGGTGTGAGTCAGAAGGCAAGATGAGGAGAGGTTGGGATAAACAAGGTGCCGACACCTGCAGTATTTGTCTTTATCTCTCCGCTTATACTCTCATTGGAATATGGCCTGTGGAGGGGTAGAAGTGGGGGGGAGGGGAAAGTATGTTGTTGGATTCCTAGGTCAATCTAGATATTCCTCTTATAGCACCTATACTTGGCATGTCCAGAATGGAGAAATATGGAATATCAAAGCATTTAGAACAGTGTCTCTGGAGCAGACGAGCTCATTATAGCCCTTCCAGTGGTCCACATGGGCCCTCTGCCATATTCCCTCTGTCCCATCTCTTGCTCTAGGTGGAGTAATGAAATCGATAGTACCATCGCTTTTGGAAAGAGTCTGTCAATGTCTATGCATTAACTCACAATACCTGTGACTTCTTGGACCAAAATTCCCTTCCTTAGCTACCATTCTGCTATATGTGCTTTTCCCTTCAGCAGAATGTGTGCTTTTTGAGGGCAGGAACTATCTCACTTCATGTTTTTGTATCTTTAGTGCATAGCACAGTATCTTGTACATAAGAAGCATTGGGTATATGCCTTTTCACTTATTCATTCATTTTACAGATGAGGAAACCAAAGCTGAGAAAGAGATGGGAAATTTTTTTCAAGATCATAAAATTATAAGTGACAGAGGCAAGATTCAAATCTCTTTCTGTTATACTTCACTGCCTTGGACAGATGTTAAAGGAATGGTGATGTCATGACCTCACTGTTATCTGAACATAATAAAAGAATGTTGGAGAGAGAGAGAGAGAGAGAGAGAAGGAGAGAGAAAGAGAGGAGAGAGAGAGAGAAAGAGAGGAGAGAGGGAGAGAGGGAGAGGAGAGAGAGAGACAGAGAAGGAGAGAGAGAAAGAGAGAGGGGAGAGGGAGAGAAAAGGAGAGAGAGAAGGAGAGAGACAGACAGAGAGAGAGAGAAAAGGAGAGAGACAGACAGACAGACAGAGAAAAGGAGAGGGAGAGAGAGAGAGAGAGAGAGAGAGAGAGAGAGAGAGAGAGAGAGAGAGAACAGTAAAAAGGGAGGTGGAATATTACAGGGGTATGCTGTTACTACTTCCCATAAGCTCATAAGAGCTGATTGTTAAATTTTCAGTGTAAGAATTTATACCTGAAATCAACAAATGCTACCAGTTAGGCCTTGATTTATTGTTTTGTTGCTTGCCTAGATTTAAGGAAGTGATGGAAGCAATGTCAATTGCTTTACCCCTTCCATTAATATGCTCCCTTTTCTATCAAACTTCTATCTATTAAACTTCAAATTGTGTCATGCATGCATTTCCCCCCTAAGAACCCATTGGTAAACATTTATCAGCACAACCCTGGATATATGCAAAGTAATAACCATTAGCCGAATAAACTTTAACTATGGAGAGCTAATAATAAAGGGTGATTTAGAAAGTGTAAAGAAAGCATAAGAACCAGAGATTTGGATCTGGCTTTGGTAGAAGTATAGAAACGGACTACTGCAATTATAAGTTTCTCACACAGATCTATTTCCTTATCTTTCTTCATCTTTTTTTTTTTTTTTGTAAAGGGAGATGATATGGAAAGGAAAGGAGAAAAAGTTGAGGAAAAAATGTTAAGAGGTTGTGATCATAACAGTAAACATGGATAGGAGGAAGTCATCCATAAAACAGAGCAAATAGCAAAATGGATTGGAAAGCAGAGTTCACCAAATTGTTGTTTATAAGAAACACATTTGGAACAAAATGATTCACGTGAAGTTAAAATGAGAGGCCAGAGCAGAATTTATTATGCTTTAAGTGATTTAAAAAATCAAGGTAGCAAGCATTCATAATTTCAGACAGAGGGACAAATAGGAAGCAAGTCTAATAATTGGGGATTTCAGGCATAGACAAAACTAACAAAAAGATAAGTGTCTGGATAGAATTTTAGATGTTATATATTTTAGAACTCTACTAATTATTGAATAGGTATAGAAAGAGATATACATAATCTTAACTGTTAATGGTACCTTTACAAAAACGAATTGTGTGGTAGGACATAAAAACCTCATAAACAGATTCAGAAAAGCAAAAACTATTAAAAACAAGCTATTGATCACAATGTAATAAAAATTATACCAAGAAATAACCTTTAAGAAGGATTTAAATTTAAGTGTATATAAAATAATAAAGTGTATGTAAAATAAAAAATGTATGAGTCAAAAGCAAATCTTAGAAATTTTAATTAATTTCATTAAAAAAACCCTACAAAATACTGAGACAATATAGTCACAATAGTCCTTAGGGGAAAATTTATGTCTCTTAACACTTTCTTCAACAAAAGAGAGAAAAAACAAATCAACAAATTGGACACTGAGCTGAGAAAAAAATAAAATAGCAAAAAAGGAAAAACTCCAATTAAATACAAATTAGAAATTCTGAAAATCAGAGAAGAGATAAGGTTGAATAAAAAGATCCACTGAAAACATAAATAAAAGCAGGAGCTATTAAAAAAATTAATAAAACAAACAGCTAATCTGATGAAAAGAAGAAAAGAAATTCTAATGTCAAAAACAAAAAAAAAGAATTCACAACAAACTAAAAGAAATAAAATTTCATAAAATATTGTATTCAGTTTTATGATGATAAATGAAATGGATGAATATTTTTTAAAAAATTCTAAATGAGCCCCATTTCTATACATTATTCTCTGGACTTGCTCACCTCCCAGCCATAAACTTTCTCACCCAGGAAATGATTGCCCTGTGGCCTCTTAAGATTGGTGATGGCCCTTGCCTAGTCTTTTTTGCTTGTATTTGTATCCCCAGCACTTAACATAGTGCTGGGCACATAGTACTTAATAAATGTTCTTTCTTTGTTTCTTTCCTTCCTTCCTTCCTTCCATCTTTCTTTCTTTCTTCTTTCTTTCTTTCTTCTTCCTTCTTCTTTCCTCTCTTTCCTTTTCTTTCTTTCTTTTTCTATCTATCTATCTTATCTATCTGAGAAAGGGAGAATCTTAAAAAAAAATTGAACCAGAAGTAAAAGAACTCCATAAGAAAAAAAACACCCTGAAACAGATGCATTTATTAATGAATCCAATCAAACATTCAAAGAACAAATGTTTCCAATATTTCCAAAGAACAAGTAATTCCAATATTACATAAACTATTTACAAAAATAAGCAAAGAAGGGATCCTACCAGATTCATTCTATGAGGAAAATATAATCCTAATACTTAAACCACAGAGAAAGAACCAAAATCTCAAATGAATAATAACGCAAAAACATTTAATAAAATATTAGAGTCTATAACAACTGATTTTTTAAAAAAATTATATACTATTTCCAGGTTGGATTTAGTGGCAGAATGTAAAATTGATTCAATAATAGGAAAATTGTTATCATAGTAGAACACATTTATGACAAAATCAGAAAATGATCATTGTTGGAGAGGTTGGGGAAGGACAGACACACTGATGCACTGTTAGTAGAGCTATGAAGTGGTCCAACCATTCTGCATAATAATTTGGAACTATACACCGAAAGTCACTAAACTGCACATACTTTTACCCAGGAATACTACAGTCAAGTTACTCCCCAAAGAAGGGACAGAAAAAAAAAAAGAGTAGAGGAGAGGACTCATCTATATTAAAATATCTTGTGTCACTTTTTTGTGTAGCAAAGAACTAGAAGCAAAGTATCTTCCCATCAACTGAAGAAATTGTGGTATAGGAATATAACAGGATATTTTTGTTCTGTAAGAAATAAAAAAAGGGAAGGATTCAGAGAAAACTGAAAGGACTTTTATGAACTAATGAAAAGTACAATGAGCAGAACCAGGAGGACAATTCATACAATGAATACATTGTAAAGAAAACAGTTGTAAAAGACTTAAGAACTAGGATTGAGGTAAATCAATTGCATCTCCAGAATACTAATGTTGAAAGATATTTTCCACATTTTGTCAAGTGATAGACTTGGCCACACAATACAGCAGGGATAGGACTGGAGCAGGCCTCAAGGGGTGGAATCCCTGGCAGCAGCTGCATTTCCCAGATTCCTCAACCCACAAATGCCAAAGATAGCTTCAAAGGTCAGTGAAAAATCTTTTTCTCCTGGGTGAGAAGGGAGCAGGGTCCTCCCCTAGCCCCAGCCCCAGGAGACTGCAGGGTCCATTTTTGGAGGCCTTGTCTTAAAGATCCTGGGGAATCAAGTGGCTGATCTGAATCTCAGCCCTGAGTGGCTGCCCTGAGGTGAGGAGGAGCACTGGCATGGTGGAGCTGGAGGCCATTGTGGAGAGGAATCCTACTTGCAGATCCTAGGCAGAAAAACTTGTGATTGTTCCTAGATCAGAGAGCAGGTTAGGAGAGGAGTAAACTCCTCTCCTTTGATTGTGCTATTTTAGAGGAACTGAGAACTTATAGGTCTCTAGAGTATACCCTCCACTTGACAAAAAGACTCAAAAGTCAAGTAACTGGCTGAGAAAATGCCCAAAAAAGGGAAAAAAATGACCATAGAAGGTTATTTTTTTGGTGAACAGGTATTTTCCTCCATCCTTTCAGATGAGGAAGAACAAAGCATACTATTAGAGGAAGACATCAAAGTCAAGGCTTCTTCATCCCAAACCTCCAAAATAAATTTGCAATGGTCTCAGGCCATGGAAGAGATCAAAAGAAATTTTGAAAATCAAGTAAGAGAGGTGGAGGAAAAATAGGGAAGAGAAATGAGACATGCAAGAAAATCATGAAAACAGAGTCAACAACTTGCTAAAGGGGATCCCAAAAAATTCTGAAGAAAATGACACCTTTAAAAATAGACTAACTTAAATGCAAAAGAGATCCAAAAAGCCAATGAGGAGAAAAATGCTTTACAAAGCAGAATTGGCCAAATGGAAAAGGAGGTTCAAAAGCTCACTGAATAAAATAGTTTTTTAAAATTAGAATGGAGCAGATGGAAGCTAATAATTTTATTAGAAAGCAAGAAATTATGAAACAAAACCAACAGGATGAAAAAAATTGAAGACAATGTGAAATATCTCGATGGAAAAACAACTGACCTTGAGAGGATCTCCTTGATCCAGGAGAGACAATATAAAAATTATGAAACTACCTGAAAGCCATGATGAAAAAAGAGCCTAGACATCATCTTTCATGAAATTATCAAGGAAAACCACCCTGATGTTCTAGAACCAGAGGGTAAAATAAATATTGAAAGAATCCACTGATCACCTCCTGAAAGAGATTTGAAAAGAAAAACTCCTAGGAATATTGTAGCCAGATTCCAGAGTTCCCAGGTCAAGAAGAAAATATTGCAAGCAGCTAGGAAGAAACAATTTGAGTATTGCGGAAACACAATCACGATAACACAGGATCTGGCAGCTTCTACATTAAGGGATCAAAGGGCTTGAAATGTGATATTCCGGAAGTCAAAGGAACTAGGATTAAAACCAAGAATCACCTACCCAGAAAAACTGAGTCTAATACTTCAGGGGAAAAAATGATCATTCAATGATATAGAGGACTTTCAAACATTCTTGATGAAAAGACCAGAGCTGAAAAGATAATTTGACTTTCAAACACAAGAATTAAGAGAAGCATGAAAAGGTAAACAGGAAAGAGAAATCACAAGGGAGTTACTAAAGTTGAAGTGTTTACATTCCTACACGGAAAGATAATATTTGTAACTCTTGAGAATTTTCTCAGTATCTGGGTAGTTGGAGGGATTACACATACACACACACACACACACACACACACACATATATAGAGGGGGGGAGACAGAGAGAGAAAAAGAGGGAGATAGGGAGAGCACAGGGTAAATTGAATAGGGAAGGAGCGTATCTAAAAAAATAAAATTAAGGGATGAGAGAGAGATACATTGGAAGTAGAAAGGGAGAAATGGAATGGGGCAAATTATCTCTCATAAAAGAGGCAAGCAAAAGCTTTTTTCAATGGAGGGGAAAAGTGGGGAAGTGAGAGGGAAAAAGTGAAGTTTACTCTCATCACATTTGGCTCAAGGAAGGAATAACATGCATACTCTATTTGGTATGAAAACTTACCTTACACTATAGGAAAGTAGGAGAGAAGGGGATAAACAGGGTGGAGGAGATGATAGAAGGGAGGGCAAATGGGAGGAGAGAGCAATTAGAAGTAAAGAAATGAGGGGCAGGTTAGAATGGAGGGAAATATAGTTAGTCTTACACAACATGACTATTATGGAAGTCATTTGCAAAACTACACACATACAGCCTATATTGAATTGTTTGCCTTCTCAGTGGGGATGGGTGGGGAGGGAGGAAGGAAAGGAAGTTGGAACTCAAAGTTTTAGGGACAAATGTTGAGAATTGCTTTTGCGTTCAACTGGGAAATAAGAAGTACAGGTAATGGGGTATAGAAATTTATCTTGCTCTATAGGACTTGAGAGAAAATAGTGATAAGGGAAGGGAAGGGTGTTAGAAGGGAGGGGAGAATGGTGGACGGGGTAATCAGAATGCAAGGCATTTGGGGAGAGATGGAGAGAAAATTTGGAACTCAAAATTTTGTGGAAATTATTGTTGAAAACTAAAAATAAAGAATTAAAAAAAAAATCAATTGAAAAATAAAAGACTGGTCTCAGAGTCAGGAAGACCTGAGTTCAATTCCTTACTTTGACACACACTGGCATTGTGCCCCCAGCAAGTTATTTAACAACTCAGTTCCCTAGGCAATTCTCTAAGATCATAAAATGCAAAAGAAGTCTTCATCTTTTTTCCTTTAATATAAGCAGAACTTGCTTACTAACATAAATTAGTGGATTCTTCAAAAACTTGACAAGTGAAATGTTACAGAGCTCCATTTGTTGCATAGGAACAATTTTGTTGCTGGGGAAATCTCCCTAATTATGATACTATGACTGTCCTATGAGGATTTTTGCAACATTAGGTGGGGTTTGATTCTAATAAAGATGTTTGGGGGAACTATATTGGTTGTGCTGAAAAGTGAAATTGAACAACCAATGTCTACTTTTAAGTAAATTTCCAGAAAATAGAACATGCTCATATTCAAATGTTAGTTCAAAGATACTTCCCCAAATCAAATGGTTTGGATTATTTGTATCTCTGTATAGATAAACAAAGTTATCTGTTCACTGAACAACTGCTTTTACTATCTAGATTTTTGAAGTATTTATCATATGAATTATATGAAAAAGCAGGAGAGACTAATGAGTAGTTGCCAGCACAGCAGAGCAGACCTTGAACTATATGAAATGCTGATTTTTTTTTTTGCTGCAATATACTTTCATTGTGTGCCACCTGCTGGTCAATGTTTAGATGACAGGACTTCCATTAAAAACAACCTGAATAAGAACCAAATGAAGTCAAATGAAATAGACCGACTGGAGACTAGACTTGGAGGGAAGCTTGTGGGAAGCTTGGAGTCCGTAGTTGTAAAGATGAGAAAATGGGTTTCAGATAAAGTAAAATAAACAAAACAAACCTTTCCCCTCCTTTGCCTTCACCCCAGGCTGGATACAACCTATTTGTCCAATGGTTGGACAGAGGCTGAATAAATTGTGCCATATCAGTGTGATCTGGAATATTCTTGTTGCATCATGGAAAGGACAACTCTAAAGCATACAGAGGGATATGGAAAGACGTAGAAAGTAACGCAGAGAAAGAAAATAAAATCAGAAAAACAACATATAAGCTGACTACAACCATATAAAACAATAACAAAGCAAAATCTAAGATTGTTCAGGGGAAAGGAACATGGAAGCAAATAAAATGTCCTTTTTATTTTGCTATAATTTAAGCAGATTTTAAACAAAATTTTAAAAGATAAAATTGTAAATAATTGAAATTTGGTAACTTTTTTTATAATTTCAGTTTGGAAATTTTTCTGTGGATTAATCAATTTATAAATAATTAATATATATAGCATGTATATGATATATATGCTATATGATATATATATGCTATATATAATAAATAATTAATATTAATCTAAGTAAATAAATATCTAATTAATTTATAGATGTATCTATTTATAAAACAGACTGCCCCTAAGTCTATTGGAATCCATACAATACCAAGAAATCTAGAGAATGGATCACAGCCTGGGATTATGATCTCACAGATTGTTGTTGTGGTGGTTGTGTTCGTCCTTCATTTTCGAAGATGACCACGACATTGGAGAAATGATAACATGACTTGCACTTGACTTTGTTTTGAGTGAGGGAGAGCTGTGCAGGTCACCAGCTTCTCTTCTCTTCCAGAGCCATCTGGATCCAGTGACCAGATATTCATCAGGATGACTGGAGATGACCCAGGTTGCAAGGTAAGGCCCATACAATGATTAGACCTGTTTAAGAAGTAGCCAAGGAGTGGCGCCTTAATGTACAAAAGAAAAGTAACTAAATCAAGCTGGAAGGGAAGGGAAACAGTTACAACTAATAATCACTCTTTAGCCAGGAGAGGTCCAGGAAACAGCTCTTAAGTGGAGTTTGGGCAGGGACCCAGTCTATGGGCTTCAGAGAACAGTAAGTTTAAGGTTTAAGGTCATCTATGCCATGTGCTAGAGTATTAAAATCAATGATCTCAATCATTTAATAAATACTTACTAAGCCTTAATTATGCGCCAGATATTGAAATCACAGAGATATTAAAATATTGAATAAATAAAAATAACTTTAAAAAACTCACCATATTTTATAAATAGAATGTATAGTCCTTGAGGGCAGGGATCTTTAAATTTTTGTCTTTACATCCCTCCCACCTAACAACACCAGTGGCATACTATGTACTGAATAAATATATGTTGGTTAGTTGATTACTTAATAGTAATTTCAAGTTCATTTAAAAATTAAGTAATAAACTTTTCAGAGAGAATTTATGACAATTCTATTAAAAATTTAAAAAAACTCCCAAAATTACATAAGGAGTATATTTTGTGCCTTTAATTCTTATTGTGGTTACAATTCTCCTATACTCTTCAGGATGCTATCAGAATTAGACTTGAGATCCCTAAGACTCGCCTGCAATTCCCTCTTCTCACCTGCCTATCACAGAAATACCAAGGTATTTCTATGTCTGAGAGTGTGCTTGGTAGCTGTCTCTCCTGGGACTTGGTGCATCTAGTCTCCCTTTCCCTTTCCTCCCACTAAAATATTTTAGCCCCTTAAATAGATACTTCTTGAATTTATGGCCCCTGTGAGATGAGAAGGAAGAGAGAAAGCATACAATAATCCTTAGCATTTGATCGAGTGAATGATGTTCCTTTGTAGTATTGTGGGATCATAGATTTAGATTTAGAAGCCAGGCTCCTCATTTTACAAATAAGGAAACTGAGGCCCAATGAGACACTACGCAAAGTAGTGTCAGAAATGGGACTTAATGCAGGTCCTCTGGCTCCTCTTTTCCATGAAGAGTGGGATTAGGGGAAAGTTTTAAGAGCAATGTGGGACTCAATATTGACTATAGAGGAGAAGTAGATGTACGTGGAGAGCTGAAATTGGAGTTTGTTTCCAGAAATGGGGTGGAGGCATAAGCATGTCATACTCATTTATTATTTCAACATTCTCATTCTAAAGTTTTTTAGGATTAAATTAAATGAAAACATTTATGCAGCACCTACTCTGTGCCAGGTGTCAAGATGAAAAACAGCAGTTTCTGTTCTCAGGGAGTTTATAAATTATATATTTTATATATATATATATATATATATTAGAAATTAGTCTGACCCATACATCATTGCAATGATAGCGGTGATGACAGCATGGGAATGGTAGCAGTAATAATCCACATTTATGTAGCACCTACTCTATGCCAAACACCATGTTAAGTGCTTTACCAAATATATCATTTCATCTCATTTGATAGAAAGGACTTTGACATGTACACAAATTACTATGGTCCAAGGTGAAAAGGATAGGGGTAGAGGAGCAATCAAGGCAGGTTGTCTAGGAAAATCTGAGGAAAGAGATCATTTACAGTTGTAGAATCAAGGAAGTCTTCATAGAGAACTTGGCACCAGACTTTGTGCCCAAGAGAAAGAAAAGTATTTCAACCAGCTGAGAGGAGAAAGAAATAAACTTTAGGTATCACCACCAGGTGGCGATGTCTAGCAAGGTTTGGCGTTTTAGGTGGCAAACCAAAGCAAAAGGAAAAGTCACTCTCCTCCTTCTCCCTTCTCCTCTTCCTCCTCTTTGGAATTTTGAGTACAGATCAAAATCTTTTCCCTACTCCAATCTTAGCTGGTCCAAGTGAGAGAATCTTTCTTAAACCAACCTCTCCATTAAATCCTTGAGGGAAGCCTTTGAATTGCTAAAGACAGCACCAAAGGTAGGGGAGGGTGGAGTTACCTCCCTTGGGTGTGTTCTTTATCCTCAAGACAAATTACAGGCCTTTTACAATCTATATCAAACTACTGAATAGCTTAGGGTAAATACTCCCTTGTCCTATAGCTCTTCTCTGCTATTTAGAAGCTCGTAAATGTTATAGGTCACATTTTAAAAACCACATAATTTTCATTTAGTTTGGCCCCAAGCTAGGGGAAAAGGAAAAATCTGTAGCATTTTATTTCTGTATATCACAAACTATTCATTGGTTCTCTCCACTGCAATTCCCTACCTTCACACTGCCCTCCCCACTCCCCGTACAATATAAGAGACAAAAGTCACATAGAAGTTATGATCAATTATAGCTTTATATGAAAACGTGGAGAAACTTAGAAATCAGATAAATCCATTAGGAAATAGTTGCCTAACTGCAGGCAGGGGAAGAGGAAGTCAGTCCCCAAGCATTTGTTTATTAATTAATTATCCTGCCAGGGGCTGTGCTAAGTGTAATGCACTAAGTGTGAACTCAAGGAGTTCACAGTCCCATGATGAAAATAACATGTGAATAACTGTGAACAAACTAGGTACATTGCAGGTAATCTCAAGGCACTAAGATTAAGGAGTTGGAAAGGGTTCTTACAGAAAATGGGGTTTTAGCTGAGATCTGAAGGAAGCCAAGGAAGCCAGGAGGCAGCAGTGAGAAGGAAGAGTATTCCAAACATGGGGGACAGTCAGCAAAAAGATTGCGTAAGGAAGAGCAAGGAGACATGCCAGTGGATCATAGAGTGCCTGAAAAGGAGAAAATTGGAAAGGCAGGAAGGTGATGCTGCAGAGGGAGCACCGGTCCAGGAGTCAGCAAGACCGGAGTTCAAATGCAGCTTCAGACCCTTCCTAGCTGTGTGACCCTGAGCAAGTCACTTCACCCTGTTTGCTTCAGCTTCCTTATCTGTAAAATGAACTGGAGGAGGAAAAGACAAACCATTACAGTATCTCTGCCAAACCCCCCACCCCCCAAAAATGGGATCACAAAGTGTCGGACAGGATGGAAACTCAGTACAACAACACAAAGGGGCCAAGTTATCAGGTTATGAAGGACTTTAAAAGCCAAACAGAGGATTATATATTTGACCTTGGAGGTAATGAGGAGACACTGGAGTTTACTGAGCCTATGAGGGGAAGAGGGGTTGGTCACATGGTAGCTGAATGGAAAGTGAAAGGGAATAAGTACTTAATAAGTGGCCACTATGTGCCTTGCACTATGTATTATCTCATTTGATTCTTACAACAACCCTTACAGGTAGATGCTTTTATTTACCCCATTTTATAGAAGAAGAAACTGAGGCAGATAGTGGTTAAGTGACTTGCCTGGGGTCACACAACTATTAAATCTTTGAGTTTGGTTTAGGAGCTCTGATCTTCCTGACTCAGGACTCAGAGCTCTAGCCACGGGGTTAACTATTGGGTAGAGACTTGACATAGGGAGTACAGCCACAATGCAAGTTCAATAGCCCCTATTTTAGGTGATGGAGTGAAGCTGTCCATTCCAACCACCCATTTCTTCTCAGTAATTTGAATAAAAGTGAGAGTTTTAGTTGCAACAACACCCTCTGTTTTAAGCTCCAATCAGAGCATGGTCTGTGCCATTTGTACATTACAGACTGTTAGACCATAGCCCTGCTGCACTGCTGCCTCCATATCGGTTTCTCTAGGCACTGAACCCAGAGTGTTACCCTCAGCCACCTCAGTTCCACATACTTCCCTTCAAATCTCATGATCTTTCTTCTGCCGGGTGAGAATAAGGGAGCAGTCTTTGTGTACCATACTTCCCAGAAGTCCACAATTAAGTCATTTTCTGCTCTTTGAAAAGTCACTTTGAAGACCCAGTTAGAGTAGGCTTGGGAGGAGAAAGACCTCGTCAGATTTAATAGTGTTTAATGGTGACTACCATGGCTCTCCTGTACCCTTAAGGGAGCTGGAAGGTGTCTATTCTGTCATTGTCTCAAACCTCCACAGATCATGTTTCCCCAGTTTTAGGGATCCAAGCACCATAGTGTCATTTAACCAACTCACAACCAGATTGCTTTTATAAAGCAATATTTGCTTCATGTGTGTAGAATGATCACACAGCTAGTAAGAGGCAATATTTGAACTCAGGTCTCTGACTCTTGGTCCAGTGGTCTATTTATTAGTTGAGGGTAGGGTCTGTACCTTTCTTATCTTTGCTTCCACTGAAGGTGACATTCTAACCAGGATCAAATGTCAGGAGGTAAGAGAGGAAGCCAAGCAATCAAGCAGTACTTGGGTGAAAAATCATTTCCAGAAAAAATACTCAATTTCCTTCCTGAAAGAAGACAGGAAAGAAAGAAAGAAAGGAGAGAAGAGGAGAGGGAGAAAGGGAAGAGAGGAAGGAGGCATTATCATCTTCATCATCCTCATCCTCATTGGACACTTTAGAAAACTGAAGCAGAGAGTGATTAAGCGACTGACCAAGAGCGCGTAGCTGGGATGTACCCTATTTCGCTGAACTCTTTTTTCAGTCCAAAAATTGGTTTATAACCTTTCACTGTGTAATCATCCCGTGGGATGAGTCTACTGGTCCACGTATTTACCGGTAGTGCATGGATACGCATTTATCTCTTGCACGTTGTCTAGAATTCCGAGCGCTCTCCCATCGCATGGTCAGTCCATCACCGGCCCACTTGCATGGTTTGTTTAGAGTGCTGCACTACTAATGGTGCTGCCACTGACCCAATGAAGAGCCATAGGAGACACAGTGGGCAGGCGAAGCTGCCAAGAGGAAGTTATGTGATATGGTAAGACTTGCACCTTCCCAATCTGGACATGTACTCCCGAGTGTTCTGTGCATCCTCGTCTGGCGTCAAAGAGAGGGTAGTAAAGAATAATTTTTAATACTACCAGCACCATTAAAAAAAAAAACAAAACTTCACATAATGATATTACTCCACTTTTTTACAAAAAAATTTGTCATAAAATCTGTGATGATTATGTAGTGAAATATGGTATCTGAGGAAGACGAAAGGGAGGGGGGAGGGAGGGGGAAAGAAGGAAGGAAGGAAAGAGAAGGAATTGAGGGAAAGAGGAAAGTGAAAAGGAAGGAATGAGGGAAGAAAGAGAGGAAGGGGAGAAGGAAAAAAGGAAAAGAGAAAAAGGAGGAAGAAGGAAAGGAAGGAAAGAAGGAAGAAGGGAAAGAAGGAAAGAGGAAAGGAAGGAATGAGGGGAGGAAGAAACAAGGAAAAGAGGAAAGGGAGGAAGGAGGGAAAGAAGGAAGGAGGGAAGAAACAAGGAAAAGAGAAAAAAGAGGAAGATGGGAAAGAAGGAAGGAGGGAAGAAACAAGGAAAAGAGGAAAAGGAGGAAGGAGGGAAAGAAGGAAGGAGGAAAGGAGGAAGAAAAGGAAAAAGGAGGGAGGAAGGAAGAAAGGGAAGAAGAAAAAGAAAGTCCCTCTATATTCCATCAGAGGGAAATGACTTATACACACACATAAATAGACACAAAAGTAATTTCCCCCTACAGAAGCAAAGGGGAATTACCAGCAGTAGGGGGCTCAGGAGGAGTGCATTTAGGCCAGATAGGTAAGCAAGCATTTAAGCTGAGATCTGAAGGAAGCTCAGGATTTTAAGGAGCATGACTGAGGAATGACTGCATTCCAGGTACAGAAAAGAGTATATTCAAACACCTGGAGAAAGGAAATGGACTGATATGACCGAATCGAGCCAGCCAAGAGACTTGGGTCCTTCCATTATCTAACTGTGTCACCTTGGGCAAGTTCTCCTCATCTCTCTGGGCTTCATTTTCCTCATTAGTAAAAATGAAAAGGTCAGAAGAGTCTCAAGGGTTCCTGCCACCTCTAACACCTTGGAATTCTTCAATTCTCTACACTGCTTTCTGGTCATGATTTTTCACCCAAGTACTATTAGTTGCTTGATTTCCTCCCTTGATTTAGTTGCTTGATTTCCTCCCTGTTACCTCCTGGCATCTGATCTAAGCTACTGACTGAGCATTTACCACATGCAAAACACAACCAAGATTAGAAAGGCTGAGCCCCTGTCCTCAAACAGCTTACACTGTAGTAAGGGAGATGAGGGGAATACACCAAGTAAATTATAGTAAAAGGTAAGATGAGATAAATGCCATAAGAAGTCCAAGAGGCAAGCCGAGAGTACAGAGAAGAGAAAGGCCAAATCTAATTAGGGAATGAGGGAAAACTTCATGGAGGAGGTAACATTTAAAGTGAACTTTGAAGTATGGATAGAATTTCAATAGGAGCAGGCATCAGAAGTGGAAAGAACAGGATGACAAAAGATGTGGTGACTGGAAAATGTTAGGCATATTCAAGGCTTGAGGAACTCTCTGTTTGGTACAGAATAGCCATAAAGGCTGACCAGATTGCTGAAGGTTATATACCATATAAAAATAGGTTCAAGGAACTAGAAAAGAGACTTGATTGGGCATAGCAGTGGGAGTAAGAGGGCCTTGATATCTGTCTTCAAACATGAAAGGGCTGTTCAGTGGAATAAAGGATAGACTTATTTGGTTTGGTCCCAGAGGACAGAATTAGGGGAAACATGAGGGGAAGGTGTAAAAGAACTGTGTTTAGATCTGATTTAAGGACATTCTTCCAAACAATCAGAACTATCTCAAAATGTGTTGAGTTGCCTTTGGAGGCAGTTGGTTCCCTCTCATGGGAGGTCTTCAAGCAAAGGCTGAAGGACTACTTGTCAGATATGTCATGAATGAGATTTTTGCTCAGGTGTGGTTTGAATTAGTCGGCCTCTGAGGTCCCTTATGAATCTGCAATTTTTTTGAATCTGTAAGTATAGAGGGATACATAGGGGATTAATGGAGGACAAAACTGGAAAAAAATAAAAATCAAGACAGCTTTAATGGAAATGGAAGAGGCAAAGCCATAACCTTTTATTTGTTATTAGTTCAATACATTGGTCAAAATACATTCACAGAAAAGATAATGGTCATGTACATTGATAGTCACTAAATTCCAAAGAATGGCACTAGGATTTTTAATGTACTAAAACTACCATTTTTTTCACTCTAAATTCAAACATTTTTACAATACCTGATCATAAAAGCATAGTAACAATAGTAGAACACCATATTTTTAGGTAATTGAATACATACTTATCTTAAAACTTCAAACAATGTTTAACCATTTGTAGAATGCTTGGAGGACCAAGAAGATAGCATTTCTTTCTTTTTTTTTTTTAAAAGGAAACAATCTAAGATAGAATTTTATTGTACAGATTGCCAGTCAACCTTTGGGTATGTCTGCATCAACTCACCCCACGGGCATGGGATGATACTGAAATGAAGAAGAAATATCATCAATCTATGATGTTGTGAAACTTTTTGATCCTGTTGCCTGTGTAGACATAGCCTTAGACCCAAAACTCTTTTTTTTCCAAAAGTTTTTATTTGGCACAAATTTCCTTTATGGTAAAGCACCAGGTACAGAATGACACTATCAAACTAAAAAAGGAAACATATGTCTGATCCAGCTACTCATTATAGCTAGGCCAGTTTCTCACTCAATTAATCAGGAAGTAATCCATTCTGAGGAAGAAATGCATGATCTTGGTGATGTAGGAATAAAGGAAACTTTGATGACACTAAATGCATTTTCAATAGGTCTTTTCATGATTTGCTTATTTATGGTAAGAACTCAAATTCCAACTTCTTGAGAAAAATAAAGTGAAAGAAACTTTGATTTGAGGACCATCCCTGGAACACATTCATTCAAGAAAGGGTAAAAGAAACACTAGACAATTGTCTAGAGCAGTGATTCTGAAAATGTGGTCTGAGGACCCTGGGAGTCCTTGTAACACTTCAAGGAGTTTGTAAGGTCAAAACTGTTTTCATAATAGTAATGAGATATTTTAAACTCTAACATGGTAAAGATAGCTAGATATAACCCACATAAACAAAAGGTCTCATGGGAGAAGGTCCTCAAAAATTGTTAAGAGTGTAATGAGTCCTGAGACCAAAAAGTTTGAGAATCGTTGGTCTACAGAATTTAAATACTGTAACTGGATGATTCTGATCAGAAAACCCACATCTTTTGTGTGTTTCAATGTCCATCTGTTTGGGGTTTGACACTGATCTGCATGTCTGATCATGCACGTCTGATTGAGCACACAGAATTATGACATGACCCAGAATATGCAACATATATTGATACAGAAGCCAGGACCCTGAATAACCGAGTAGCTAGGACAGAGACACCGAGGGTAGAAGAACTTCAAGACGCTGCTTCAGAGGCAACCCTCACAACCTCCTTATCCCTCCTGCCATTTTATTTTCACCTTCTTACATCTAGACTGTCAGTTACTCTTTTCATTCTCTCCAGGGCTAAATTAGTTCTGAGGGGGCAGCAGCTAGATGCTTCCTGAGTTCAAATCCAGCCTCAGACATTTACTCGCTGCGTGACCCTGGGCAATCACTTAACCCTGTTTACCTCAGTTTCCTCATCTGCCAAATAAGCTGGAAGGAAATGGCAAATCACTCCAGTGTCTCACCAAGAAAACCCCAAATGGAGTCATGAAGAGTTGAACCCAAATGAACAACAATAAACTAGCTCCAGTCCCTTGACTTTGCCCCTTCTAATCACGTATTTCCTTCCATTTCTGTCTAGTCTGGAGGCAGCTGTCTGAGGACACATGGGAGCAGAGGCTCTGAGTTAGGCACAGGTGACTTGAAGGGGGATGGGGGGCACTGAGAGAGAAGGGAGAAGTCTGAATGAGTAGGAGACCAAGGAAATGAAAGATTCTCTATATACATACGTATCAGAGAATTGGGTTATTTTATGCCAGATTTCAAAAAATAGGATTTCCCCCCTTATTTGTGTCTGATGAGTTCTTCTGGTTACAGTGCTTATGTCTGAAATGGTTTAAGGTCTAGGCTTGTCCACAAGCTACTGATATCTGTAAATATACCAGTAGATCACTTTTCCTACTCTGTTTTTAAAAGAATACAAAAAAATGTCCTAACAATGTGATTTCACTGCTTTAGGAAGCTCCTGGTGACTGAGGAAATTCCAACCAATGTAGTTGGAGGTCTACTTGCTTTGGGGTGCTGATATTGTTGTCTAGATTCAATTGGCCAAAATTTGTCAGAGGCAGTACTTGAACTCAGGTCTTCATGATGCTGAGGTGGTTGGCTATGCATTCCAGGAGTGGGGATCCTGTGGTCTTGAGGCTACATGTGGCCCTCTAGATCCTCAAGTGCAGCCCTTTGACTGAATCCAAACTTCATAGAACAAATCCCTCTAATAAAAATATTTGTTCTATAAAACTTGGACTCAATCAAAAGGCTGCACCCGACAACCCAGAAGGTCACATGTGGCCTCAAGGCTGCAGGTTTCCCACTCCTGCATTATACTATATTGCCTCTTAACAACAGGATATTTTTATTGGAATATTTTGTTTGACCCTCCCAACTTTTGAATTGATTTTGCCTGGGTAGACACAAATTGAAATGGATTCTGTTAGATCATCTATTACAAAATAAATGCTATATTTTAGCTAAATGTGACTATTAATTTCATGAATAATCTTTCTGGTCTGGATTTCCTCATCTGCAAGATGAAGGGGCTGAACTAGATAGTCTATCCTTTGAGATTCTTTCTCATGTTAGCTCTATGATTCCATGACCTATTTTCTAAGAAACGGCACAATACTTTAGGCCTCTTTAGGTACATTTGGAAAAAAAGATATCCATTCCTGATGTTGATTCAACTCTCTGAAGCTCTGTCTGCTTTGCATATTAGTGTAGGATAGCAATGGCGGTGGGAAAGGCCATCTTAAAAAAACCAGATATGTTTGAAGCTTCAAGATGTCTTGATTAAAAGAGCTGTGGAAGACTGTCTATGCCATTATATCTGAGGAAGCCTGCAGAGGAAGACTGTGTGTTACGTTTAGTAGAGACAATGAAACCAGTAACTTATGATGCCTTTTTTTGGCAGGAAAAAATTTCCTTGGCTATTGGGCTTGCTCTGTTCTTAGTTCCCGTGGAGTTCTGTAGAAAGGAAGGAAGAAAGTTAGGCATCATCAGCAAAACCTTTGCACCCATAATAAAAGAAGGAGGCAAATGGAGAAGATCCTAGAGATCACTGGTGGAAGTGAGACTTTCCTAGAGTTCCCAGATCTTCCAGGTTCAGGGAGACCTGTCTTTGCCTCCATTGTTTCCTTTTTTCTTTCCTCTTATTTTCTTTCCCTTCTCCTACCTTTTCCTCCTCTCCTCTCTTCTTCTGTCCTTCCTCTTCTTGTCTTTCCCTGCTTTGTCATTTTCTACTTCTCTCCCTTTCTTCTTTTCTTCCAGACACTTCTTTGGTTCACTGATAATGTGCAGAGAAAGTATGCTAATCTATTGATCTATTGAAAATAGATTTAGTTTTCATCTGGCGATAACCTCACCTAGACCCCTTCCCCAAAAGCCCGAGTAATATTAGAGTAGTTCTTGTGTAAGTGTGGCATGTGTATATATATGAAATGAAAGGCAGAGGGAAGGCATTGATGCAAAGATAACTCAGAAACATCACTAGCTACTAAGGAAAAGGGTGACTGGGGAGGGTAGGACTTGAATCATTTAGACTGGAGGTCAATAGCAATGGAATCCATCAGAAGAACACTCAGATCTCTATTTACCTTTTCCTTCTAAACAAAGATTATGATTACATCTCTATGTTGGAAATTTTTTTATGAACCCAACTGGAGAATATTGATTGCATCTCTAGTTCATCATTATTTCACTACATGGTTTAGTTATGGAAACTACTATAACCACATCAGTTCCAGTAGAATCAATAGCAATTACTCAGAAACTCAAGGATAAGTGAAAAGTATTGTTTAAATCTTTGTTCACTAAAGAAGTTACATGTATATTATATGAACTACACACAGATATACATAAAAATGAAAATAAACTGAGAGACTAAAGTAGCTTTAGCTAGAGTCTCTGTATGCTAAGTCTAGACATAAATGATGCTCTCCAATGAAGTGCGAAACTGAAGCAATTAGTTGAGTAGTTCAGGGGTACAATGAAGTAAGAGATCAGTGTCCTTCCTTTCTATTTGGCTTGACAG
>CM053774.1:1487113-1537714 GCA_028658325.1 Potorous gilbertii
GTATTACACACACACACATACACACACGTACACATACACATGTACAGGAGTGCACACACACATTCACACATGCACACACACACAGAGACAGAGCACAGAGTGAATTGAATAGGATGGGATCATATCTTAAAAGAAATCAAGGTAAGCTTTCTGGGTGTTAGTTTCCTCATCTATAAAATAAGGAGGTTCCCTTGTGTTATATTTTGTTCTGGTTTGTTTTTTCTGATTCTTCTATGCAAAATGACTACTGTGAAAATATGTTTAATAAGAATGTATGTGCAGAACACATATAAGATTGAATGTAGAAGGGAGGGAGAGAAAATCTAAGACTTATGGAAGTGATTGTAGAAAACTGAAAACAAATTAATTTTTAAAAATAAAATAAAATGAGGAGGTACCATTAGATAAAGTCTTAACCCTTTTCATGTAATAGAACACTTCCCAGAATAATGTTTTTAAATACACAAATAAAGTATACACTATTACTATATATGTCTGAGGTAGGATTTGAACTGGGGTCTTTAGACTCTAAGTCAAAGGTCTCTATTTACTATAAATGCTAACTCACTAAAGCCCCTTCCCACTCCAATACTTGTGAGTCTAAAATCCCATGAATATAGGTTCTTAGGATTTAGAGTTGCAATCAGCCCAGCTTCCTCATTTTACTGAGGAATTATCTTTTGACTAATGGAGGGCAGCAGAGGTGTGGATATCGAAATATTATTTTATTTTGAATTTGGAGTGTACTCGTGCATTTACACTTGAATATGGTCACACCTGATGTTCTGGGAATTCATTTTAAAAACGATAATGAAGCCAAAAGATCTGAATGGTAATTCCCTGACACATCCCTTTTCTCAGTGCCTGCTGGCAAACAGACCTTCTCTTTCCCACTAAAGTAAGATTTGCTCTTTTCTAATCCTTTCCTGGAGTGGGGAGGGGTGGCTTTGTAAGGCTTGCAAAAGGGGGCTTGGAAGTAAACCACAGGAAAATGAACCTAGCCAGGTACTTTAGTAAAGAAAGAGCTGCTGGTAAACTTAAAAAGTTTTCATCACTGATGATCTCCAGCGAATAGAAAAATGACCTTATTCCTAATAGCTTTTTCAGTTAGCTCTCAACCCTCAATAATAAGGTGAGATAAGTAATAAATATTGGAAATAAACATGAGATCATCATTGAAGCTATAGTTTCCATAGAAACAATCAAGATGCAAATCTCAAATCTCTCATGTATAAAAATAGAGTTGGAATCCATGGCCTGAAAGGTGCTGTCTTGCTCTAACTCAAATCCTATGATTCCTAGTATAGGCCAGTTTGGATTTGGAAATTCAAAAAACGCCAAGATTTGACTCCAAAATGTTGGACAGAGAAAATTTCTACTGCTGATATGGTTCTATCTTTTTAACTGAGTGATTCTTCCCCAATTCCTTACTTTAGTGAACTGAAGGTAAAGTTGGGTTTAGTGAGGGATTCAGGACCCAAACACTAGACAAGGTGTGGGGGGAACTTCTAGAATTCGTGTTTTTGCAAGGATACAACATGGTGTATGAGAAAGAGCACTAACTTGGGAGTCAGAGAGCATGGGTTCAGAGCCTGCCTCTGACACTTCCTACTTGTGTAACCTTGGGCAAAGTTACTCAACATGACTTAAATTATTCATATGTAAGATGAAGGGTTGGAATAGACGGCCCCTTTTAACTTTAACTCTAAACATATGATCCTGTAAACATCAAGTTATTGCCAGAAAAATCCCATCTTGGTCCACAAAGTGGAGAACCCCATAGCTCTCTGACCCTAAGAGGAGAGGATGCCAATTTATCTCACAGTTAAAGGATTACTGTTGACTTTCATATGGATTGGTGCACCCTTAATGCTCTACTTTCTCATAGGCTTGGTAGTGTTCTTCATAATGGATCTGGTCTGAGTAGATTCTAATCTAAACAAGGCATTAGAATGACTCCTAACTCAAGACCAAAAAGCTGTCAATGATCTGGAATTCCATCTGAGAGTCATTCCTTTAGGTAAAGACCATCTTTTACCATTTCACCAGCTCCAGACTTTAGATAGCTCCTTTGACCTTCTGTCATTTCAATTCACTAATCTTAATCCCTCAGTTGGTTGACTCTGTTACCCAGTTTTTCCATTCCTATGGAGAGGGTATCCAACTACTGGAGGCAATCAGGAAATTAACAAACTCATGTGATATAATCTTATTTGGAATCTCCTTACAATGCCACAGCTCTTCCATTTCACCCTTATCTTGGCCTCCATGGTAAACTGTTCCAAACATTTCCTCCTCTCCTCTTCTCAGAACAAGCCCCCACCTACCACTCTTCCAGCAGATTGCCTAGCCTCCCACTTCATGGAGAAGCTTGAGGCTATGATTTTAGTTCTTTTAGCTTTCTTCTCCATCCCTCATAACTTCTTATAATTCTCATCTGTCCTCTCCTGCTCCCCATCATCTCACAAGGTGTGTCCGATTCTACTACTAAGGCTAGTGCTTCTTCCTGTCTCCTCCTCCCCATTTCCTCCAGGACCTTGTTCCAACAGTCATTTCCTTCCTCTCATGCATCTACAATCATGCTCCAACCACTATATCCTTACCATAGACCTACAGGTTTGCTGGAATTAACCAAATTCTAAAAAAGAAGGGGGGAAATGGCTCACGTAGATCCTTCTATCCCATCCAGCATCTGCCCCATGTGTCTCTTCCCTTTCCCTGCTAAATTTCTTGAGAAAATGTTTAGTTCCACTTTCTCACTACTCACTGTCTTCTCAAATCATTGCAACCCTCAAAACTTCACCAGAATGGTTTCGGGGTCACCAGTAATTTCCTAATCACCAAGACCAACATTTTTATTTTCCCCATTTCTCATCTTCCTTTACTTTTTGGCTGGTTCTGATGCTATTGACTACCTCCTTCCTTGAAATCTCCATTGCCTTCAAAGACAACAAATTCTCTCAGTCCTCCTCTTACCTTTCTTCTTGTTATTCAGTTGTTGCAGTCATGTTCAACTCTTCATGACCCCATTTAGGATCTTCTTGGCAAAGGTACTGGAGTAGTTTTATTTCCTTCTCCAACTTATTTTACAGATGAGGAAACTGAGCCAAACAGGGTTAAGTGACTTGCTCAGGGTCACACAGCTAGTAAGTCTGAGGTCATATTTGAACTCAAGAAGATGAGTTTTCCTGACTCCAGGCCTGGCACTCTATCCATTGTGCTACCTAGCTGCCCTTTCTTACCTTTCTATTTACTTTTGTTTCTGTCCCCTTTGCAGGCTCCTCATCTTTTTTGACTTTCAAAGATGAATGCTAGCCAAGGGCTCTATTCTTTTTTTTTAAACAAAAGTCTAAATCTTTAATATAAACATTCTCTTCATGATGCTACAGAAGTGTAAACAATAGTACCACACAATCTTGACTGAATTAAAATTATAAGTAACCCAAAGAACAATGGAAAGAAACATGGTGGGTATAAACTAGCATGTAAAAGACATCATGAACCCAAGCTCCAAGGGTGTTGTCCTTAACCTTCTTTTCATTTCTTCCCTTTCTTTCTCTACTCTCTTCTCTATTCACTCTCCCCACAGTTTTCAACTGCTGTCTCTGTGAAGATGGCTCTTCACACCAATGAACTAACAAATTCGAACCCCAAAAAAAAAGGAATGGCTTTAAATGTAACATAACACCTAGCTCAACCCCCTCATTTGACAGATGAGGAAACTGAGGCCTCTGGAGGTAAAGTCATTTGCCCAAGAAGAAGTAGGTGGCAAGAAGTAGGGTTAGAATTCAATGTTCTAATTAAAGTTCCTTTCAAGCAGGAAGCTTTATAAACCTCCTTAGACCATAACCACATGTTCATCAAAAGAAAAGAAAAGCCAAGCAGAAACCCTTAATACTTTATGATTCTTCTGGCCAGTTTTAATTCCTTCTCTCCGCGCCCCCCTTCCTAGAGTGCCCGGCTGCACTCTGTGAGTCTCCCACCGCCATCTGGGAATCATCCCTAGAGTCCTTCTCATGAAACATATGGCGCACACGTGCCCAACTCCCAGCTCTCGGTTTGAGAATCACACTCATAGGAAATAATAGACAAACAGAGCCAATACTATACAAGTGTTTCCTGTCGGCAAGATGTGCCTCACATCCCCCAGCACTCAATGTTCTCAGGGAAATGGCAGGAGCACTAATTAGCTGTAGCAACCAAAAGCAGGCAGAGACCGTCGGAAGCATGTCTCAGGAGACCACACAGGGAAGGATGAGCCGAAAGCTGTCATTCAAGAAGAGTAGTGACAGGTCATGCCACTGAACTGGGGAGGAAAACGATTCATATCAAATAGATGTGAGATGATCCATGGAAAGCACTTTGCAGAGTTGAAAGTACTATGTAAATGTTGTTTTGTTGTCATTGGCTTTGCTGTCTCTACATAGACTTATTCTTCCCTTTCTGAGTTTGGACACCTGTGCAATAGGGATTCACAATCCCAAGGAAGACCAATTCCTAAGAATAGTGTCTTTCTCTTTTCTGTTTATCCCTGTGTGACCTGAGTGTTAGCATCAAAGAGGAACTGGTAGCCATAGGTTTCCCCCACCCCTCATACAGCACAAGATGAACTCTTATTCCATGGGCTGAACTTCCCTCTGAGCCATTTGTCCAACCTCAAAGACTTTCCTTCATCACAGTTTGGGTTTTGTGTAGAGCCTCAAAAGGAAAAGCCCCTCCCTCCTACCTCTCAACTGCTATGAAGTGGATAGAGGTCTGGATTTAGAATCAGAACACCTGGACTTAAGTCTCCAACCCAACACTTGTTGTTTGAGTGACCTTGAGCACTCCAACTTCCTTCAGTCTCAGTTTTTTCATCTATAAAATGGAAATAATAGTAGTTTCCCTGGCCAGAGGCAGGAGCAATTGCCGAAGGCCCTACATCTAGGCAGGCTCTGGCTGTGCATACCCTCCTCCACTATTCCCTTCCCACCTTTTCCATTTCTGGATACGGATAGGGACTTACTAGTTGTGTGACTCTGGGCAAGGCACTTAACCCTGTTTGCCTCACTTTAATGAGCTAGCAAAGGAAAACGGCCAATTGCTTCAGTATCTTTGCCAAGAAAACCCCAAATGGGGTCATGAAGAGTTGGACAGGCTTGAACAACAAAAACCAGGAAATTTTCTCTGCCCCCGGGGGGAGGGGTGCCATTTCTGGAACCATAATCAAATCAATGCCAACTCTATTATTAGAAAGGGTGTGTCAAGTTACTCTTCCGTAGTTCCGCTCATCATCCCTCTAACTATCTGAACTAAAATATGCCTCACAGGCCCCCCCTCCCATATATGTGCTTTCTACCCCGATTAGAATCTAAATTATATATTTGTATCCCCAGACTAAGCACAGTACTTGACACATAAATCAGTACTTAATAAATGCTTTCTTATTCATCCAAATAAATATTTTTTAATAATTCGTTCATTTATTCATAGGATAGGTGGTTGGGAAGGTCAAATAGAAAGCATTTTACAAACTGTAAAAATGCTATAGAAATGTCAGCTGTGATTCCTGAAAACTGCAAAATTCTTTTGGCTCCAAAATTTCAGGGTTGGATTCTAGATCTAAAACCAATTTGTCTAGCCCTACCTTAGTTCTCCAGTCTATTCTCTCACTTTATGCAAGATTCCTACCTAAAAGATTCCTGGCAAGCAGTCATTCAGTTCATGTTTGAATTCTTCCTACGTTCAAGGTCACTCTATTGTTGGCAGCTCTAAATTTTAGCAAGTCCTTTCACTATGCCAAATTAGTATTGGCATAATATTAACATGCAAGAAAATATTTGTAAAGTGCTTAGCTCAGTGACTGGCACTTAGTAGGTGCTTAACACAAATTTAGTGCTTGTGTTGTCTCTCTCTGATTCATAATAACTTCTACCTGTCCATTGCTCCTACCTGTGTCCTCCATTAGAATGTAAGCCTATTGACAGCAGGGTTTGTCTTTCCTTTTGCATTTATATTCCCAGCACTTAAGTACTTGACACATAGTAGAAATTAATCAATCTTTTTCCATTCATTCATTCATTCAGGTGCACACAGAATGACTTGAATTCTTCTACCTAATAGACCTTCAAAAACTGGAAAAGAGTAATTATATACACTCCAGGTTTTCTCCAGTTCCTTCAACTATTCTGTTTAGGACTTGACTTTTGAGAAACCTGTCTATCATGGCCACCTCCCTCTTGAAGGTCACCTTCCTCTTGTCAATGAGGCACTGCAGTTTTAAATTAATCAACAAGAATTTATTAAATGCCAACTATATGCCAGGCACTGCACTAGGCACTAAGGATACATATTCTATCTATCCATCTATATGCATGTATGTGTGTGTCTTTATCTCTTCAGATATATAGATATCTATCTATTTCTGAGAGAGACAGAGAGAGAAAGAGAGAGAGAGAGACAGAGAGAGAGTTTTCTAGTACTGAGAAGTTAAATAACTTGCCCATGGTCACACAGCTAATGTGTCAGAAACAGGATTTGGACCCATGTCTTCCAGCCCTCTACCAGCTAAACTTAGAACTGGCTCATTTATACATTTATATACTTTGTACATTTATACACTTTGAATTTTATATTTAGTCAGTCTAAGATTGCTGACTATTTTAGCAACTGTACTACATTGTTGACTCACATTGAATTTATAATCCACTAAGCTGGTGTTGTTCAGTCACTTTTTCAGTCCTATCCAACTCTTTATGACCCTATTTGGGATTTACTTGGCAAAGGGACTGGAGTGGTTTACCATTTCCTTCTTCAGCTCATTTTACAGATGAGGAAACTGAGGTAAACAGAGTTAAGGGACTTGCCCAGGGTCACACAGCTAGGAAGTGTCTAGGATCAGATTTGAACTCAGAAAGATGATTTTCCTAACTCTATGTCCAGCACTCTATCTACTGTGCCCCTAGCTGCCTTCAATCCCCTAAGACCCCTATTTTCACAAGCAGTGCTGGCAATTCAAGTGTGTGACACTGGATGAGTCACTTCAATTCTATCTGCCTTAGTTTTCTCAGCTAGGAAAAGAGGATCATAAGGGCACCTTCCTCCTGGGGCTGTTGTAAAGATTAAATGAAATAAAGTGCTTGTAAAGTGCTTAGCTCAGTAGCAGGCACACAGTAGGTCCTTGTGTTTCTCTCTCCCCCTCTCTCATGCCTTCTCACACAATTTTTTTAAACCAAAATGCAGAACTTTACATTTATCTCTAGCCATCTCCCCATCATTAGCACACCCGGATCTTTTAAAATCTTGATGCTGCTATCTCTCCCAGCTTTGTGCCATCCCCAGATTTGACATGGATGTCATTGCTTTGATCTCAGGACACTGATGTAATGTCAACTAGGGCAAAGAAGAGGACAGACCATGTTTTGTTAATGCCTCCGCCAAAGTCTTACCAGCCCCTGTCTTTCTCACTTCCTACTTAAAGTTCCTGCTTCTGCCCTGGGCACAGTCCCTTTCAACAGAAAAACTGCACAGTTCAGTCCTTGGCTTCTAACTGCACATTTTCCCCCTCTTAAAGTTTGCCAGGAAAACTAGAAATAGCATCTGGCACTGGCTGGATCCCAGAACTTTTTTATTTTTCCCAGAATGCTTACCCTCCCTTGTCTTCATAGGCTTAAAATTGCCTAAGTCTTTGAACTGGATGTTACCCAATGATTTTTATTCTATTATAACATTATTACTAATATGAGGTCTTCAACCTTCGAAAGATTTGATTTCCATTGGGTCTTCTTCCTCTCTAATGGAGATGACAAATCCCTCCAAGTCCCCACTCATCGTGAATATTCTTTATGAGCAGCTGTGATCAAACAAAAAACAAATCAGTGTGTGATACAGGGAAAAAGAATGGTCAGAGAACCTGGGTTCCAAATCTGACTGTATCCTATGCTACCTATATGACTGAGCCTCAATTTCCTGATGAGGAGATTGGATTAGATGGCATCTAAGGTAGCTTCCAGTTCACCATCCTTCGGAGTAGATAAGTCACTGGATTTAGAGTATAAAGGTCTGGGTTTGAATACTTTCTCAGACACTAACTAACTGTATGACTCTGGATAATCTTCATCTATAAAATATAAATAACAATAGAACTCACCTCCTTGGGCTGTTGTGAGAATCAGATAAATACCTGGCAAATCCCAAAGTACTATAGAAATGCTCGCTATTATTATAATAGCTCACTATTGTGGTTCAGTCATATTTGACTCTGTGGACCCATTTGGGGTTTTCTTGGCAAAGATACTGGAATGGTTTGCCATTTTCTTCTCCAGCTTATTCGACAGATGAGGAAACTGGGGTAAACCAGGTTAAGGGATTTGCCCAGGGTCACACAACTAGCAAATGTCTGAGGCCACATTTGAACTCAGGAAGATGGCCACATGTGACCTCTGCATCCACTGTGCCAACTAACTGCCTCTATCCGTGATTCTATGAACCACTTAATGAAGAGCCTCTCTAAAATTAGCTAGGCAGTCCTCAGAGAAAAAACACAGAGCCCACTACCATATCCAAACATGACACTACTTGAAAGGACCAACCAAAGCTTATTCTCCACTGGCAAAACCTTCAAGAGTCGAGGGTTCTCTCCATGCCTCTTCATGCCAATGTACATAACAGAATCCTTGGGGGCAGGGACCATTGGAGAAGGACCTCATTGGAAGACCATTATTTTTTATTTGTGAGAATAAACAGCACGGTAGTCCCCAAACAACATAGGCATAAATGCCTTTGTCTCTTAAAAAATGGGATGAGCTTCTCTATCAGAAATTTCGTCAGGGAATAACCTTGACCCTTAGTGGGGGAACAGGAAGACTCTGAAGTCAGCAAAATTCACAGAGAGAGTCCTGGACATTTGTGGATTAACACGTCTCTACCCTCTGAGAATACAGGTCTAGTTTATAAAACACACAGCTGTGATTATCTTCTGCCTCCCTTCTGGGTAATAGTATAACTAGCACTCTGTCCTCTTGTCCTACTTTTTTGTGGCTTATCTCTTTTCCTTCTAATTTAGACTCCTATCTCCAACATCTTACCCCATCCCCTATTCACTACAGGTTCTAATAAAATAATTTATTCTCTACTTCCCTGGACATGGAAGAAGACACTGGAGGTACAATGTAGGGGAATGTTCTTTAAGAGTTCCATCTGTACCTTGATTAAGTGAGGAGGGGGGAGGGAAGGGAGACAGCTAGGCTGATTCCTGGAACCTAAGTGGCTGCCCCTTCCCCCCTTAGGCTCAGGAGACCATTAAGAAGAAAAAAACACAGAAGGCTGGTGAAAGACCCATGTGCAGGGCTAATGCACTGGCTAGGGTCTAAAGGGTAACAAGGTCCACTTGCCTTTCCTGGCTCCTTGAAATTCCCACTACTGAGTCATTCCTTTGCTTTAAGGAATTGGCCTTCTTAGACCATCATTTAAAATGCACATTTCCTGGAATGACAATACAGTAACATTTATTAACATGCCATCTTATGAGGTGGTGGTGGAATTGGGGCAACTAGGGGTTGGAGGGGATAGAGTGCTGGGCCTGGAGTAAGGAAGGCTCATCTTCCTGAGTTAAAATCTGGTCTCAGACACTTAGCAACTGTGTGACCTTGGGCAAGTCACTTAACCCTGTTTGCTTAATTTCCTCACCTACAAAATGAGCTGGAGAAGGAAATGGGAAACCACTCCAGTATCTTTGCCAAGAAAAATGGGGTCATGAAGAGTGAAACAGGACTGAAAAAACAATTGAACAAGATGTGGTATAATAGTATAAAGAGTGCTGGACCTAAAGTCTGGAGAGAGATAAGATCAAATGCATTATCTGATACTTACAATTTTATAATCATGAGCAAGTTCTTTACTTTGTTTGCTTCAGTTTCTTCAAATGTAAAATGAAAGGATTGGATAAATACTAGACTCCGGAGAGAGCTGAATCCTATTCACTAGTTCTGTGAAAATAGCATTTAACCAGTTCTGAGCCTTAGTTACCCAAAAGAGAAGAGGAAGAGGGAGGGGGAGAGGCTGACTTTCATATTTCAGAGCTGAGGCAGAACAATCTTCCCTTGTATTACAGGATTAATATCTACCATCATTTTGCACAATACCCCTCCTCCATCCCTCCTCCTTCCCTCCCGTGACAAGAATTAAAGAGACAAAGCTGTCCAAAATTCTCACTGACGCCCATTTCCCTAACTCAGTTTCCTAGTCATCTAAGAGCATAAAAAGTTCCACCCAAGTTTAGCACCTACAACTTGGATTCCTGAAGACGGTAAGAGTCACCATAGCCTGCCGTGTAGATACTTCTCCATATGGTCTGGAGAGGAGCACATCCCAAGAAGCTTAAGAACCACCTTCTCTTTGCACATCCTCATTGTGTTAGGGCAAAGTTTGGTTAACTTCAAAGACTCTCCAGTGCCCCATTTTATCTCAGCATTGCCTAAGAGAGTGCTGGTGTTGGTGCTGCCTCCAGTACCTTGACTTGGGGCTATGTCACAGGAATGTTGGAAGCCTCTCCCTGCATTCGGTGGGTTTTTAACTTCTGACCCCAAGGAGGGTAGGAATCGCTAGCACTGATCTGTGGTTTACTTGTCTTGGGATCAAAGCTAGTATTTACTAAGGGTGAATGTTGGTATTTAGGGTTATCTGTTCCCGTTACTTTCTTCTCCCTATCTTCATTTGTTTTTCTCCTCCCTCTGCCCTCTTTTCCTCATACTCACCTTTCCTTCTTGGTCTTTGCCTCTCTTTCTCTCCTACATTTCTATCTTTTCTTAACACTTTTAAAAGTCAATTTTCAACCACTTTGGAATTTGTGACAGTTTTCATCACTATCAGCTATGTTGAAAATTAAGTTTTAAAATGTATGTAACAAAACCTAACATAATTTCTGAGTGACCATGAAGTGACTGCAGCAGAACCACAGCTAGCCTGAGATGGGCAGGTCTTTACCTATGGCACCAGCGTTGATGGGGGTATGATTTCTTTCTTTTGGCAGAGCATCAGCTGCCAGACCAATTCTCTGCCTCCCTCCAGTCCTGAGGTTGCCATTTCCCATGTTCATAACCATCCTGCCCAACACGCAGCACCTACCTTTCTATAAAGGCAGATGCCCTGATGGAAAAGCATAGCCTGGCCTGGGTATCTGAGTCACATGCCACATCAATCAGGTTGGGATGGGAGACAGCTCTCCAGTGAAAGCCGCGTGTACTAACCAACAACTGTCCTTCCTTCCCCCAACACCCACTTCTCAAGGCTTGAGCCTTTCTGGCTCCTGTGTTCTCTGTTCTACATTTCCACTGTGCCCACTGGAACCTTCCTTATGTCTCCTTCTAAATTCTCCCTGCTTTCCGACTTGTCCATTTCTGTTGAGAGCTTTTCAATTCTTCCACTCTCAGTCTGGGTAACATCCCAGAACCTCCATTTAAAAAGGGCACCTAAATCTCATTTTTACCCAGCTAGAATCCAATGTCTTTTCATGCCCCACAGATAACTTCCTCTTCCCCACTGCCCCATTTAAGCTTCACTTAAGGTGTTGTCTTCCCCAATTAGAATCCTTGGGGGCAGGGACCATCTTTCTTTTTACCTGTATTTGTATTCTTGGCTCAGTGCCTGACATACAGGAAGTGCTTAATAAATGCTTGTTGACTGACTAGACTGAGGCCCTCAATCTCACTTCAATTCTTCCCTCTCCCTCACTCTTTGGAATCAATCAGTTGCCCAGTCTCCTTAGTTTCATCTCCACAACATTTCTCATATCCATCAGCTTCTCTCCAATCACATCATCCCCATCCCATTCAGGTCCCAATTGCCTTCTTATTGGGTTTCCTGCCTCCAGACTCTCCCTTCTCCAATCTACCTTCTACACAGTTACCAAAGTGATATTCCTAAAGCATTGGTCCAGCAGTGCAGCTCATCCTTCTTTCTTGAAGAGGACCAATGGTATCACGAGGGGGAAGTCTTGACTTCTGCATCAATTGGACTTGAGTCAGACAGAACTGCACAAAGTCATCAGCCTCACTCTCTCCTTGAGAGTTGTGGGAGTTCAGTAACAAGACAAAGGTCAGAATCTTCCTTCCTATTCTGATTATACATCTTGTGCTATTTCTATATGTAAATCATATACTGAAGCCTGCTTTCCCTCTACCATGTTTCACTCTATCATCCTTTAGGTCATCTGGAATTGTGATTCCTTAGGACTACAATATTCCATAACTCATGGTCATATAGAAAAATAATGGTATTCAAGAGATGGGTCTTTTTCAATTGGGGTAGTGATATAGCATAACAGAAAAGAAAAAACTCATTGAAGCATTTAAAAGAAAATGCAAAGAAGGAACAGAAAGAAGTTCAGAAGGAAACATAGACAAGTCGGACAGCTTTGAAAGTAGCATATGAAGAGTATCCAAAAACATTTTAAATCATGCTATATGTAATAGGGAATTGTAAAATTGTAATTTCATCATTTTCTGTTCTATCTACTATATGCAAATGCTTTTCAGGAGTGATTGTTAAATATAGAATAAAAAATTAGAAAAAAAAATTTGCTCATGAAAACAGACATCATTTTAGCTCACTCTCAGCTCCTTAAAAACAAGGCTGACTTCTCATGTGCTGGGCAGGATCAATAATAATTCACAAAGTCATTTGCCTTCCCCGAAAGCAGTCTATAAAGTGAAATTTAAAAAAAAATTTAAGATCAATGTTTAATAAAAGCACCTACCCATCCCCTGCAAAACATAACTTCTAACCACATTTAAGAAAGAGAGATTTCACTCAAATCAGTTATAAACCACTTTCACAATTCAGGGATCCCTTCAAATCCTTGCTACTTTGTTCTAAGAAGAGGTTCCCTATCTTTGCCTTAAAAAACTGTTTTGTATTTAAGGAATTTCACAGCCTGTTTGAGCACTGCTGCTTCTCAACATCACCACTTGGATAATGGAGACCATGTGTACCATATTTTATGATTATACACAATGCATTCATTGAACAGACGTTTACAAATACTATCTGTGTTCAAAACTCACATAAACTGATCTACAAGATGCCATAGAGGAGGATGTGTGCAAATGATAAGCACACATACTTCATGAAACAATGAAATGCAATGAAAGTCAAAAAAAGTCTACAGAAAGGTTGGGATGAGCCTACATCATTTTGGAAACATTCACAGGGTGTTCCTGTAATAATCTGCTTTCATTATGAGGGATAATAGAATCACCAGATCTGTATCCTAACACCTTAGCCCCCAATGTTGAAATGATACTTAAGGAAAGGAAGAATGACTGGATCAGACCACACTCTGAGAATTCATGCTAAAGGCAATACAATCTTGAAAGCACTGTTGTTGTTGTCGAGGTGTTTCAGCTGTGTACAACTCTTTGTGACCCCGTGTGGAGTTTTCTTGGCAAAGATAGTAGAGCAGTTGGCCATGTCCTTCTCCAGTTCATTTTCTAGATGAGGTATTTTAGGCAAACAGAGTTCAGTGACTTGCCCAGAGTCACACAACTAGTAAATGTCTGAGGCCAGGTTTGAACTCAGGAAGATGAGTCTTTCTGACTCAAGCTCAGCACTCTATGCACTGTGCTACCTTGAAAGCACTAAGGGATCATTTTACAAGATATTTCAGAGAGGAGAAGATATAGAATAGAAAAATAATGGAAAAAATTGACAATTATTACTCCTAAAAGGTGGGGGAAAGAACATCAAAAACTATCATTCCATATACCCACTTTCTCCTTTTTGTAAATTTTTTATAAAAATAATCTGCACACATATCAAGGGCATCCTTGATGAAAAAATGAGATAAGAATTGGCAGGCTTTCCCAAACAGATAATAGGGCTAGTTATGGGCTGTATCCTATAACAGCAAGCATGCTCATACATCTAGGATGCCTACTAGCACAGGTTCTTAGGTCTGCTTTTCTAAAAGGAAAGCAACTTTTGAGAGGTCAACAATCTTCTTTAATCACATATACCACCAGAGAAAATACAAGCAAAGAAGTAAAGACCAACAGACAGGGCTTCTAACTGTCTGACCATAAGCAATACATATATTGCAGATCAACAGACAGATCCAACTGTCTGACCATTATATATATACATAAATACATACATAGTTACCAAAGATAGAAGCACCAGTATCTGGATTTTCAAAGCTAGGGGGCTCCTTAACGGCCACCCAGAGACTCATCTGGCACTTGAACCTTCTTCTAAAGAGTAAGCCTCAAAGCAAAGCCTCCCTTCAGAGTGTGTGTGTGTGTGTGTGTGTGTGTGTGTGTGTGTGTGTGTGTAGATAGATAGACACATAGATAGATAGATAATTTTCAGAGCTGGAGGGCATGACCAGGTGCCTCATTAATTAACAAAAGGTGTGAACCTTTCTACAAAACAAACCTCCCCTAATTAAGCTTCTCTTAATGGGCTCAATCTCACGCCTAATAATGGTCAGGGAAGATCTTTAATTTTCATTATGATCAGTATAGGAGCTTTGATTTTCTCTGTTTCTGACCTGGGCTGGTCATCCTTAGGCTACTTGGTAGCCCACAGCTATTGAGAAGTTAACCATATTAGTGATGGATGCACTAGAGACAACCCTCTGTTTAGCTTCCTGCAATTCAGGACTCCCAAGCTCAAGAGATCCACCAACCTCAGGCTCCCTGGTAGTTGGGATTACAGGAATGAAGGGGAAGGAAGGGACCTTACTAGTAGGCAGCTAGGTGGTACAGTGGATAGAGAACTGGGCTTGGAATCAGGAAAATTCATCATCATGAATTCAAATCTGGCCAGACACTTACTAGCTGTATGAACCTGGAAAAGTCACTTAACCCTGTTTGCCTCAATTTCCTCATCTGTAAAATGAGCTAGAGAAGGAAATGACAAATCACTCCAGTGTCCTTGCCAAGAAAATCCCAAATGGGATCCTAAAGAGTCAGATATGACTAAAGCAACTGGCTATCAACAATAGCACTTACCCTGTGAGGCAGTTTATGTAATTACCCTTTTTACAGTAGAGGAAACTGAGGCAAACAGAAATTCACCACCTGTCCAAGGTAACACAGCTAGTAAGCCTAGACTTGAATTCAGACCTTTCTCAATTTAGGTCTAGTCTTCTATCCTACCTAGATGCCTCTCACCAAGACCAGCAAAAGATCACATCTTTATAGTCATACAATTGATAGAAGGGTACTCTCTGCTGTTTAATAAAGAAAAAATCCTTAGTAAAACAAAAGCGAACATTGAAGCCCACATGCATTCTCCAAAAGAGAATCACTCACACATATGTTATAATACAAAGGGATAGTCAAGTCTACTGAGTTAGCATGTCCATACCTACAGCTAGGGTAAGTACTGGCAATGGAGCATGAACTTGATCCAAAATTGAATAGAACGGGAGGATTGATTACATTTGGGAAATTTTATGGTGTTTTCAATGATTTCACAAGCTCGTTCTTGGCACCAATATATATATAATGTGTATATGCACATGTGTGTATATATATATACATATATATATATATGTATATATATATATATGTATATATATATACACACACACACACACAAATATATTCACAGTGATACTATATGGTTATGCACATTGGAATATCACACTCTCTGAAAAATGAAAATCATAAATAGTCCAAAAGGCAATAGAGAGGCACATGATGGACACTGGTAGCTTATCTATAGTGAATAAGACAGGTTTCTTTCCTAATCCTAATTTTTTTTAGCCATAAATAACTAGCATTTATATAGTGCCTACTGTATGGCAGGCATTGTGCTAAGAACTTTACAAATATTATCTCAATTACAAATATTATCTCAATTGATTTTTACAACTTTGAGAGGTAGGTGCTATTATTAACCCAATTTTATACTTGAGGACACTGGAGCAAACAAGTTAAGAGACTTATCCAAGATCACACAGCTAGTAATTGTCTGAGTTTGAATTTTAACTCAGGTCTTCCTTATTTCAGGCCCAGTGCTCTATCCACTACGCCATCTCACTGCTAAATGAAGGACAATTTCCAACTGATTTAATTGAAAACAAGAGTTTAGCATCGCTATACTTTAAGAAAGAAGTTTCTCTCTATCTACCTTCTTCCCAGCTTACTTAGAAAAGGGGTAATCACATAAATCTATTAGAGGCAGTTTATTTGATGTGTGGGAGTTTTTTAACCTACAACAACATTATTTCTTCATGTTTGGAACTTTAAAATTATAAAATGTATTTGATACTCACTGAAGCAAAAGGCAGATATCAATACAAATAGGCAAATGTATGCCATCAGTTCAAAGTTTTCGTAAGTGATGGAATTTCATAACTATTCTGCCTTAGGGGAATGCATGCTGGCAAGAGAAAACATAAACAAAACGCTGAGATCCCAGTACAAAAGGCCACTCTGACCTTGGATACAGAGGTATGAGGGAATAATAAATCAGCCGTAGAGTTAAAGAAGAAATGTCAACCATCAGCCTTGTCTGAATGCTCACAGCACCAACCATCACTGGTAGACCTTGAGAAATTCTAGTTTTCTACCTGAACTTTGAGGTAAAGGTGTCTTGAAGGCAGAGGCCTTGGGTGGAGAGCCCACACAAAGCCAAGACCTGACTGAAAGCACACCTTGAAAACCCAGAACTGTGTGAGTCTGTCCTCTGACTGCCTAAGGAAAACATTAAGGATACCTTCACAAAGGACATTTAGGGGCAAAATCCATAGAAAGAAATCATGTTTCAATTTTTGGACTCCACTCTGCATCACCCCTGCCCCCCACCCTGCCCCCAGCCTTCTCTGCCTTCTGATAGGAGGGCGAGCGGGTTGGAATACCAAACTCTGCCCAATACCTTAGAAAGTAGAACGGGGTTGGCCCTCTACGTCCTCAAGTGTGACCCGTTGGCTGACAGTCACACCTATAGGACCTATAGGGCTCTTCACCCCTAAACTAGACTTTCAGGCTCACTCCACTTTGTGTTTGCTGCCTTCCCTGTTTTTTTTAACTCCACTGAACAAAATGCCCCTTGGGGTCCCTCCCTTTTCCTGACTCTCTTATGGGTCTTCCCCCACTAAATTCCTTGAGGGCGGAGGCTATCTTTCTTTTTATTGATTGTGCCCCCAGAATTTTAGCGCAGTGCCTGGAACATGTTCAGTCATTCAGTCATGTCCAGCTCTTTGTGACCCCACGAACCCTGTCCACAAGATTTTCTTGGCAAAGATACTGGAGTGCTTTTCCATTGCCTTCTCCAGCGGATTAAGGAAACATAAGCTAAGTGTCTGCTCCGGGGTCACACATCTTGTAAGTGTCTGGAGTCACATTTGAACCCAAGTCTCTCCAATTCCAGGCCCAATGATTGATTCACTGAGCCACCTGTGAGGTAGCCTCACCTGCCACACACAAGGTGCTTAATATGTCTACTTCATTGAACTGGATTAATTTTCAGACTGTCCTTTTAGGGTTAGGGGTAGGTAATTGAGGTGAAAGGCTAATAAGATGTAATTACTATAATGTACTTTGCAGCTAACTAGAATTCTTTATGAGGAATGGGATGGTATAGCTAGAGAAAAGAACCCTGGACTTGGAAACAGAGGACCTAAGTTTGACATATTTGACCATCTGACCATTCTGTGCTTGGTTTCCTGGTATGTAAAATATACCTTTAATTTCAAAAGATTGTAAGGAAAATGTTTTGTAAATCATAGTGCTACTTAAAAATAAACTATAAGGATGGAAAAATTAATAAAAATATAAACTCCTCAAGGGTAAGAAGTGTCTAACTTTGGGGTTTTATCTCTAGATCCCAGCACAGTGATTTGCACAGTTAAATAGTGAATATTCTCCTCCAGACTCCAACCCCAAATCTCTGCCCTATTACCCCTGTGGAATGCTCCACCTGGATTTCTTGTCCCTGAGACACAAATCCAACCCTTCTTCCACCTGCCTTAAATACTTTCTAACTTACTTAGGGATTTTGCTGCCTAATACCCAGTCCCCTTGAATCTGTTCCTCAAAAGAGAACTTTTTTCACTTGTGTCTGACTCTTCATAACCCCATTTGGGTGGGGTTTCCTTGGCAAAGATTGTTTGGAGTTGTGTGCCATTTCCTTCTCTGCTTCATTTTACAGATGAGGAAATGGAGGCAAATAGGGTGACATGACTTGTTCAGGGTCACACAGCTAGTCAGTGTCTGAGGTCACCTTTGAACTCTTCAGAATAAATCTTTCTGATTTCAATCTCAGAACTTTATCCACCAGTTGTCCCCTAAAAAAGAACTCTCAGTCATCAGTGGAATGACAACAAAATCACCGAATCAAAATAGCACCTTACTGGAATTTTTTACACACACAAAAACCCATCATGCTGTAAAACTGACCCTTGGTATCAGCTCTCCAAGCACTGAGGACTTTGTAATTTGACAAGTTCATCTCCCCTTTAGCAAAGATGCTCAAGCCTTCACCAACTCTTCAAATCCCAGATAAATTTCCACCTACTCCATCCAGTCCTCCTTGACTGACTCCAGCTGGACATGGTCTCTCCTTCCTAAGAACTCTCAGGAGCATCTTCTTTGGGCCTTTGTCTTATGCTCTGAATGATTTCTAATTCATGTTGGAGTTATTTGTGTTCATGTCATCTCCCCTTCTCCACTCCAGACTCCTTGAAGGAAACATCTTTATCTATAATCTATAGCATGTTACTTTGTGCATAGTAGGTGATCAACATTTTTTAACTGAGCATTTGCTTATGTGGTTCAAGGGAAAGACATCACACATGAATGATCCCTACTAGAGAGGTCAAGTGAACAAGAGGAGAGTTCTCCTCCCAAGGGGAAAAGGACAAGATGATAGAAATCTGAATCCTGGGCATTCCCTTGGAGAAGATCTAGCCAAGCAAAGAATGTTATGCCCAACATAAAGTGGACCTACCAAAAGAGAAAATAGAATACTATGCCTCCCAGTCTAGAAGTTCAAGCACGACTTAATCATTCATCTTGCACGTGGTGCCTTAGACAAGCTATGTTAAGCTCATCTTGTAGCCCACATTCATCAGTAGATATTGGCCAACTGTTTACTTCCTAGTGTATGGTACAGACCTAAAATTAACAAGTTTCTCTTTCTGTCATTCAGAAGCTAGTAGAAATCCTCTCTGGCTTTGGGTTTGTTCCTGCACATGTGCCTGCATGGATACAAACACACACACACACAGGGTCCATACAGAAGGTGGCATTTCCCAAGTTAATTTGACCATAAAATATTTCCTAGGCTTGAAATGTATTGATGGAATCCATAACATACTTGAGATTAAGGAAAGAGGTCAGAAGAATTCAGGAACAAATTGCTGGAAATTAGCCTTATTTGATGTCAACGGATTGCCATATGCGGTGTTTGGGGACTTTCTAACATTAATTTTCCTATATGAGTGTAATAGGGGTTTGGTACATACCTAGATCACCTAAGATAATGGCACCCATGTGGGAGATCTACTTCTGGGAGGAGATGTACCTATCACATAGTTAAGAGCAGCCTCCATCTTAGGTGATCTGGGCATGTGCCAAGCCCTCATTGCCTAATATTTTAGAGGGGAAAAAGTCACTAGCATTAATATTTTCTCATGGGAGCCCTATTTCATACTGCATACAATACTAAGCTTTTACAGAGCACTGTTTGGGAAATCAGGATAGGAGTTACTCATAACTCAATATCACTCCAACTGCCACAGAAAATTTGATGTGTTCCATTTTCTGACCTGAGCTGTTTCAGTCTTCCTTAGGCAACTTGGATTCCCCCACCCCCACTCACCCGTTCCTAGTATCTCACCATATTTATGTATGACAAGCAGTGTAGACACTCTTTGGCATGGTCCACTGAAGCTCAGAACTCTTCAGCTTAAGAGATCCACCAGTCTCAGCCATCCTAACAGGGATGGCAGGCTTCGGAGATTTTCCACCCTAGGAACCAGGTGGAAGGTTCATTCTGAACCTGGATTTCACATTCCCACTTCCCACATCTCATTTTTGGTCTTGCCTCCTACTTTTCTAGATATCCAGATTATAGGGAATTTATTCTTACCAACTATGTAAAATGTCATATTCTTAATGAGATGGGTTACCTATGTGTATGTATATGTACTATCCCGGAAGAAAAAAATCAAAACCTTATGGATTCCTGAGAAATAGCACGTGAGGCACCCCAAGCGCTTGGAAGGATGAGGAGACACTGTTTCTGGAGACTGATTGCTCTCTAGCTGTTCTGGAAAGGCATCTAATAAGAATAAGCATTAGCGATGTCTGGAAAGGGAGACTGACGTTATACATATGGTCACACACAGTTGCTTTCCTTAAGGAAGCTTTACAAAGATGAGACTTGCTTGGGACAAATGCTGAGGTGAATGTTGCTTTCACCACCTACATCTGAAACTGGTCTGGGTCTTAAATGTTTCTGTGTGGTTCCCAGGAGGGGCAAGGTACAGTCCCAAATTACCCAAACTGGAACTTCCTGCCCTGAAGATCCCCAAGAGGCTGAATGAATTAGATTTAGGGGTTGGCCAGAGCTGGCTGTCCTAGGCAGCTTCTGTCTTTGAAATCTCCCCCAGCACCACATTCCTCTAGAAGAATTTCCTCTCCATCTGTTGAGCTACCCAGGAAAATATCTCCCTTTACCTACTTTTAAAAAAGTATTCTTAGGAAGAGATCTGGAACTCCATTACACTAAGGTTTAAGTGACATAACAGCTGATGCTTGGAGTCAGAAGACCCGAGTTCAAATCCAAGTTCTGCTACTTACTACATAAGTGATTTGGGGCAAGCTATTTAATCCTTTAGGGCCATCATTTCCTCATCCCTGGCATGAGGGACCTAGATTAGAAGACCCACACAGTTCCTTCCTGCTCTAGATATTTGAGCTTAAAGTGTAACCCTCTTTGGGACACTTGCCTTTGAACAGGGATCCAAGAGGGCCTTGCATGTATTATATTACCAACTATCATTTATAACCTTAGAGAACTGCCTAAGACTCACAAAGATTAAGTGACTGACTTACCTGGTATTGCATGACTGGAGTCAGAGGCACAACCTATATATTTCTCATTCTGTTGAAAGAAAAGAAGAAAGAGAAGAAAGGAAGGAAAATGAGAAGAAAGAGAAGGAAGGAAGGAAGGAAGGAAGGAAGGAAGGAAGGAAGGAAGAAAGAAAGAAAGAAAGAAAGAAAGAAAGAAAGAAAGAAAGAAAGAAAGAAAGAAAGAAAGAAAGTTCCCAACTTCCCTGTAGTATTCGAAAACACTGATCACTGTATATTCTCCCGGACATGCTTTTCTCTCTCCTGGTTTTCCACCTACTTATCTGACCAATCCTTCTCAGCCTCCTTTACTGGATCCCCATGCAGATCTTGACCTCTAACCCTAGGTGTGGCATGGGGTTTTGTCCTGGGACCTCTCCTCTTCTCCCTCTACATTACTTCACTTGGTGATCTCATAGGCTCCCAAGGATTTAATTACCATTTCCATGCTGACACAAATCATCCTCTCTCCTGCTTTCCACTCTCTTATCTCCAACTACCTTTTAGACACCTCAGAATGTATGTCCCGCAGATTTCTTAAGGCAAATACGTCCAAAATAGAAATCATCATCTTTCCCCTTAAGCCTCTCCCCACTTCCATTGTTATAGAGAGTAACATCATCCTCCTAGTCTGGGGGTTCCCCAGGGGAACTTGGGGCCAGGAGGTCACCTGTGGCCCTCTAGTCCTTGGCTACAGCTTGTTGAGTCTATGTTTTACAGAATAAATCCTTGCATTAAGGGGATTCATTCTGTGAAGTTTGGATTCAGTCAAAGGGTCACCCTTGAGGACTTAGAGGGCCACATGAGGCCTCAAGGTCACAGGTTCCTCTCCCCTGTCCTAGGGTCTCAGGCTCACTATCTAAAAAGTCATCCTGGATTCCTCACTATCTTTACTTTGGGACTAAGGTGTCATATTTGTATAGCCTTTATAGCATGCAAAACAATCCAATTTGGTTACTTCCTGGCCATTTCTAAACCACCTCTTCCTTGGCTGTCCTCCTCTCTAACACACTCCCACCAGATCCTGTACTCCTCCCCTGGGATTCTAGCCTCTGAAAGATCTTTTGACTTATCTTGTCCCAAACCAGACCTCCTCATCACTCCCCCACCTTTCCCAAACCATGCTTACATATGTGCCCGCCGCACTTCCACCTGCCCCCATGTGTTATCTTTACCCATTAGAATATAAGTTCTTTGAGAGCAGTCTTGCTTGCTTGCACTTGTATCCTTAGCATGTGTCACAGTGCCTAACACATAGTAAGTGCTTAAAAAGTACATTTTCATTCATTCATTCATACATCCTTTCACATATCTTATCTCATTTGATATTCAGAGTAGTGCTGTGCAGAAGATAGGGAAGATACTATTAACCCCATTTTACAGATGAAATTGAAATTCACAGAGGGTGTAACTAGAAATCCCAAAGTCACCGGCTCGTAAATGGTGAACCTAGGACTTCTGTCTCCAGCTCTTGTCCATTTTCCCCAGTATCGCATTACCTCTTAGGGGTCCCAATGTAAAGAATGAATGTAAAGAGTATTTCTATAGCCAGCTGAGGTTATATAACTTAAAGGTGAAACCTCAACAAGTATTCCCTATTCTATCACCCGGGTCCCACAGTCCTGATGTGTTAAATTGTGATCTGCCTTCTCCAAAGACTTGGAAAAGGAGCAATCAAGTGATTTGGGTGTTTGAGAGTTCGTGCTGAGTAATGACAGGCGAAGCCCCAATTACCCACAGACTCATGTTACCAAAATGACAAAAATAGCATCATATTCACTGAAAACCTTGAGCAGAAGCCCAGGGAAGGTTCAGATTACATCATTATAGCAAAATTTTACTTGCATTTTCATAAATGGCTCAAATAGCCTCAATGAACAGAACACTGAGTCCCCAAGAGATAATCACATCTGGGCCCTTTTTGGGTGGGGGAGTAGTCTCTTACCCGCTTAGAGCTCACATACAAGTAGAAGTAGCTCCATTAGTTACAGAAGAACCTTCAAGGCAGACATGGAGAATTTGTTTTGCCCTAACTCTGGACTTTCTTATCTTCTGTGGCTCTAACATGTGGTTTCCCAGTTCTCGGCACTCCGGCTGCTGGTATCCTGTGCAGGCTTTAACAGATTCTGTTGGCATCCCAGCTCAAGTCCTACCATAGCTTTCCCTTAGAACCGGACAATCTCTGGGTATCCAAAGATCCCTTCAGACCACTAGGCTTCTCAGCCAGAATTCAAGTTCCAGCCAGCCAGTTAGTTACTTGTTCTCACAAATCTAAGCTAGTCAATTAACCCTCTCAACTCCCAGACTCACAGCAGTTCTCTTTCTTAAATTAAGATTAGTTGGAAGCTAAGAGCAATATCTTACAGTAGTGTTTCTCAAATTTTTTGCTTCTAGGACTCGAGGACTTCCTCAAAGACCTTTTGGTTTATGTAGGTTATATCTATCAATATTTACAGGTTAGAAATTAAACCAACCTTGTTGGTGTGTCCTTATTATTTTATTTTCATTTAATATTATTTACAATATTGTATTATTATTACAAAAACAGTTTTGACCTCTTGGACTCCCTGAAAGTGTCTTGGAGACCCCCAAGTTTCTCCAGGACACATTTTAAGAACCGCAGTCTTACAAAAATGGAATACTACCAATTAGACTTCTAGGAAGAGAAAGTAGAAGAAAACCTTCAAGAGTGAGCGGTATTGAATAGGACCAGTGGGAGGAATGCTTGTTTGGGATGAAAAAGACCTGAGTTCAAATCCCAGTTCAAAAATTTACTCTGGAATATCAACTAAATCATTTTCCCTCTCTAGGTCTCATTTGTAAAAATGAGGATATTGGCTAGAAAGCCTTTAAGTTCCCCCAGCACTATGAGCCTATAACACCAGGTCTTTTGCCTTGACGTCAGCTCTCTAGGTCCCACTCCTGTACTTTTATTTATAAAACAATAGAATATCCTCCCCACCTGGACCTCATCTCCAGTTGTAGGAATCTATATCCCTTCATTTCAATCAGGTAGTCACATGTGGTAGATAGAAAGCTAGCCCTAAAACCAAGACCTAGATTCATATCCTAGTGCTGATACGTGTGACTCAGAACAAATGACTTAAATTCTGAGCATGCCAGGCAATTTTCTAAGACTCCATTTTTCAGAGAACAGGCTTAACCTGCATTGGTGGAAGGAGCTATCTCATCTGAGAGTTCTGTCCATGAAATCACAGGCCCAGTCCCTATTCTAGCTCTATTTGCTAAATCCTATCCATTTTTCAAAGTTCAGATCGAATGCAAATTCCTCTACAAGCCATCTCTGATCTCCCAGTAAGAAACTGTACTCAGAGCAGTTTTTATTTGTCTCTCATGAGCACTTCCTATAAGAACTGACACTGAAAACTCACTGTGTGAACCTTGAACCGCTGGGGCCTCACCTCTACAATTCTCTGGGAAACCTCTTTTCCCATTCTATCTCTAAAAAACCTATTCCTTTTTTCCCCTGGACTCCCTCTCTCCTCCATACTCTTACTGGTTTTTCATATGTAAATATTGTCTTTGGTTTCTGTTTTTGGTAAAATAGACTCTTTTGGGGTAGAAACTTTGCCTTATCCCTGTATCTCCTCCCCCACTCCCTCTTCCATGAGAGCCAGCCCCATGTATTGCATATAGTAGGTGCTCAATAAGTGCTGAATGTTTATTGAAGGAAGCAGTTAAATTTCACCTACTTCCTATCTATCCAGGGCTACCCTGCCCTAGTCTCATCTCTCCCCATAAGGCTCACAGAACAGATGCTCAAAGTCTATCTACTCTATGCAAAGCAATAAGAAAACATCTCTAGGCAGGGGACTTGACTGATGGTCTAAGTATTCCTCACTTTCATCCCTAACTGCAGCTCAGTGCTCAGAGGAGAGCAGTGAACAGATTCCCAGTTGCTCCATGAGCTAAGCCACCACCTGCATGTAGAAATCATGAAATGAGGCGTTGTGAAAGAGTCTATGTTGTTTTTACAATTTCAGTTCACTGAGCAATGTTAAGTGCCTCCCGTGAGATATAAAGCCCCACAGTCAATAAATGATATATAGCAGGTAAGACTCCTTTGGGATAATAGGAACAGAGAGTTGAAATATACAGATGAGAAAGACTGAAGCAGTTGGGTGGTGGAATGGTGGTGGAGCACTGGACTTTAGGATGGGGAATTTTGCTATTGCTCAGTAATTTCAGTCATGTTAGATTCTTCGTGGCCCCCATTGGAGTTTTCTCAGCAAAGATACTAGAATGAATGGCCATTGCCTTCTCCAACTCATTTTACAGATGAAGAAACTGAGGCAAACAGGGTTTAGTGACTTGCTCAGGGAAACACAGCCAGTTAAATGTCTAAGGCCAGATCTGAACTCAGGTCTTCCTGACTCTAGACCTGGAGCTCTATCTAACATGCTACCTAGCTGATCATATTGGAACAGGGAGACAAAAGTTCAAATCTTCCCTCAGACGTTTTGCTAGCTGTGGAAAAAATAATATTAATACAGCTAGTATTTATGTAGCACTTTATGGTTTGCGAATCTCTTTCCAAATAATACATCTTAGGACCCTCACGACAATCCTGGTAGACAGTTGCTCTTACTATCTCCACTTTTCAGAGGAAAAATCTGAATCAGAGAGAACATCAGGGACTTCTCCAGGATTGCATGGCTACTAAGGATCTGAGGCAGGATTAGAATTTATATATTCCCTAGCCTAGATCTAGGCCTCTTATCTACCATGCTTCTGAGATGTAGGCAAGACCTTCATCTTTGGTCTCTTTATCTGTGAAATGGGAACAATTATCAAATCCATTTCCCAGAAGTCAAATAAGAAAATCTCTCTAAATTATTGTGCAAACCTTAAAGTCATATAAATGTTGGCTGAAATCCATCAGTGGAAAGGCAGGCTAGAAGACCACAACAGCAAAAAAGGGAAACATAGCAATGTTTGTTCGCAGAGGTTATTTGAGTATTGAAAAGAAATTAAATATATATGTGCATATTATAGGGATGTTATATTTGTTCATTTTAAAACATAATGATGACAACTCTGTGTAATGCCTTTCTTTGGTGATGGTTAATTTTTAGGGTGGTGGTCAAGAGTCTCTGAGTCAAAAGATCTAAATTCATAAATGGCTGGCTGCATAATCTTTTTTTGTTTGTTTGGGGTTTTTTTTGTTTTGTTTTGTTTTTATTTTATTAATTTTATTTATTTTTAGTGTTCTACAATCACTACCATATAACTTAGATTTTTTTCCCCACCTACCACACACCTCCCACTTCCCTCCCCGAGACGGCATACAATTCTATATAGGATCTACACATACATTTCTATTAAATACATTTTCACTATAGTTATGCTGTATAGAAGAACTAAAATGAATGGGAGAAATCATATAACAAACCAAAACATAATACACACACAAAAAATGATCTGCTACATTCTGCAATTGACTTCCATAGTTCTTTCTCTAGATGTGGAGGGCATTTTTGCTGCATTATCGTGAACAATTTACTTAATCCTTTGGTTCAGAAGTCAGATTGGAGGATGTCCAAGAGAGCGTTGGCACAGTACAGAACTGAATCAGGCCATGGGGATGAGTGAGGAACTCTAGGAACAAGAAAGTGAGCCGAGCCGGGGATAGAAGGAATGGAGGCATCCAAGGAGGTGCATTTTGAGAATCTGGGCACTGACGGAAAGGAAACAGTGAGGAATGAGTGATTGAAGGCAAGGGAAAACAAAAGACAAAGGAAAAGAAATGAAGCGTTTAGTCGAACCACCAGGTTGTAACGTAGCCACTAAATTGTAAATTCCATAGAGCTGACAGAGAGCTTAAGAGATCATCTAGTCCAATGCCCTCATTTCCCGGAGGTGAAGTGACTTTCCAAAGGTCCTTTGTCTCCAAATTTAGCACTCTTTCCACTGTGTCTTGCTTTAAACTCTTTAAAGATCTTCTCTTATGCAACTTAATATCAATCAAAAATTGAGGCACAGTTTCTTATACATGGTAGGTACATCTCCCATATTCTTGAAAAATCCTCACTTGATCTCACCAACCCCAGCTTATTGACCTATATTTCTTCATGCTTTTGTTGCTAAATTCTTCAAGGAAGCTATCTATACTTGGTGCCTCTATTTTCCTTCCTCTCACTCTGTTCTTAACCCTCTGCAGTCTGGTTTCCGAACTCACCATTCGACTAAAATTGGCTGTCTCCAAAATTATGTTACTGTTGTCCGATCGGTTTTTTTTCTAGTCAAGTCCAACTCCCCATTTGGAGTTTTCTTGGCAAAGATATGCAAATGATTTGCCATTTCCTTATCCAGATCATTTTAAAAATGAGGAAATTGAGGCAAACAAGGTTAAGTAACTTGCCAGAAGTCACACAGCTATTAAGTGTCTGAAGTCAAGTTTGAACACAGGAAAACTCATCTTCCTGACTTTAGACCCAGCACTCTATCCACTGTGCCCCATCGCTGCCCAAAATTATGAGGTACTTCCCAATTGCTAAATCTAATGACTTTTTCTCAATCTTCATCCTTCTAGCGCTCTCTGCAGCCTTGGGAACTGCTGATCAACCCCTTCTCCTGGGTATTCTCTTCTTTCTGGGTTTTCGTATTTTTACTTTCTCTTTGTTCTCCTCCTATCGGTCTGATGGTGCCTTTAGTCTCCCTTTGCCGAATCAGCAAGTCAGGTCCATGAATGGTGGATGTCTACCAGAGCTTTTTCCTAGGCTTTCTTCCTTCCACCCTTAGTACTATTTTGCTTGGTGATCTCATCAGCTCTCCATAGATTCAATTAGTATTTCTATGCATATGATTCTTAGATCTCTTTATCTAAACTCTAGCTTCTCTCCTGACCTCCTGTCCTATATCTCCCAGAATTTGATATCCCATAAATATCTTAAAGTAAACATGTCCAAAACTGAACTTACTATCTTTCTCCTAAGACCTTCCCTTCTTTCTGCCTTTTCACCTCCTCACTCAGGCTTGTAACCTAGGTCCTATTTTCAACCTCATTCTATCGCACCCACCACATCCAATTCTATCTTTACAACACCTCTTATAAACACCTCCTTCTCTTCTCTGACATGGTTACCACCTATGCGCAGGCTTCTATCCTCACTCCCATACTACTGCGGTAGGATGCTCGTTGGTCTCCTTGCCTCAAGTTTCTCCCTATTATAGTCCATCTGCCACTCAGCTATAAAGGTGATCTTCCTAAAATGTAGGTCTGACCATGTTACTCTCCCTATTCAGTAAACTCCTGTGGCTCCCTATTACTTCCAGGACAAATATGAAATCCTCAGTTTTGCTTTTAAAGTCATTTGCAATCTGACCCCTTTCCAGTCTTCTTATACATATTCACATACTCTACAAACCAGAGATACTGAACTGCTTAGTACCCTTGGCACAAGACACTTCTCAGTCATGGGCATTTTCATTGACAGTCTCTCATGCCTGGAATGCTCTCCTTACTCATCTCTACCTCCTAGCTTCCCTGACTTCCTTCAAGTCCCAGCCAAAATCCCATCTTCTATGAAAAACCTTTCTGGATTCCCGTTAATGCCTTCCCTCTGTTATTAATTCCTACAATATCTTCTGTTAATAGTCCTGTATACAAGATAAACCAATATCCTGTATATGATTGTACATAGTTGTTTTTTTGTTTTCTCCCCCATTAAACCATAGGCTCTTTTGCTTTCCTTTGGATTCCTATAATTTAGCAGACTACCTAGAACATACTAGGTGCTTAATAAATGCTTACTGACTGTCATTATTTTTCATAATCTAACAAATACCTGTTCTTTAATGACAGACCCCTAAATATTCATGAAAATTCAACCAACAAACTATATTGGACCCAGAGCATTATCAAAGACCAAACTGCTTAAAATCATCCAGACACAGTATCTACTCATAAACACTGAAGAACAATATTTTTAACAGGTATCACAATATCAAATGCCCATAATACTCAAACTCCATGAGGGAGCTTTCAAAATATACAGCCTTAGCATAAGAAATTAAAATCAGTTGAGAAGAGAGCTGGATACATATCGTGCCTGTCATCCTGTTTATTGCAGGAGTTGTACTGAGGATGCTTCAGCAAGCCTGCTGAGGATGAGACCCAATCCTAATACTTTGATTCAACGTCAAGAAATAATCATTTTTTCACCTGCACAATAGTTCACAAAACATCAAATATAAAAGAATAACTGTAATTTGGCAACTTATCCCAGGACTGTTACTGTTTGAACTCCATGAAAAACATTAGATCAAAATAAGAATAACCAAAAAGTCACCATTAACTAGTACTTGCAGGCTGGAAAGATTCTTTCTCTGTGTTATTTCATTTGTTGAGACAAAAAGGATGTAAGACATCTGTGTTCTTTGCCTGGATTTGGTCTGATTGAAAGAAATTAAATCACAGTTATGCACAGCTAAATCCCAGGCAGCCAACTCTGTCTCAGCAACTGATTCATTCTGGATGCCCTATAGATGTTAGGAAGCCATAAGATTTCATACAGAAGTAGACAAAACTACAAGTGCTACCTATAAAATAAAGATGTCAGACTACTGGAATTGTAGAAAGTGTGCTGGATTTGGAGCCATGCAACCTCGTTTCCAATCCTGACCTTACATAAGTCACTAACTTCTCTGGGTTTAGTTTCTCCCACTCCAAAATGAAAGGATTAGACTGGATGCCCTATAAGGTCCTTTATAGCATGTATGATCCTCTTATTAAGCGGTAAGTCCCTTCTAGGGTCAAATTACATGATCAAAAATGGTAGACACTACCACATTCACCCTCTTTTGAGTGAGCTCCCATAGGACTGTCATAATATCCCTTAGAAGGATGACTTTGAAGCCTTCTCCTTTTTAATTGGTGGGGGAGATAGAGCTAAGAATATTCCTTCAAGTTGAGTATTCTATTATGAGTATCCTATTATCGAGAATAAGTGAATAAAAGACATTAATTATAGGTCGGGATCCAAAAAGAAAACATAGCAGAAAACAGATCTCAATAAAAGAAATGAACACCCACACATAACACAGACAGAAACCCATTGGATATGAGTTCAGCATGACTGTATTCATCACTTTCCCAGCTGAGAAAATCCATCTTGGTTCATGGAATCATAGAGCTTCAGATTGGAAGGAACCTCAGAAGCAAACTTACTCAACCCATGCCTGAACAAAACCCATAAATTTCAACCCAACCTATGCTTGAAAAAATAGATACATTTCAACATGTATCACCCAGACTTTGCTTGCAGACCTCCATGAGGGAGAAATCACTACCTACAGAAGCACCCCATTCCATTCTAGTTCTAATTGTTGGGAAGGTTTTTCCTTCCATCAAATCTAAATCAGTCTCTAGCTCTCTAACTTAGTTATGTGAATCTCCTCATACCCACCCCCAACCTGCACCTTCCTCTTCTAATAAATGCATGCAAAAGCATTCATGAAGGGCTTACTATGTAGGTATAAAGGCAGATAGAAAGGCCTGAAGTTATTGTGGATGGGCGAATGACAAGACCAGGCGCTCCTTAGGTTAGTTAATGTGGTTGGTTGGATGACAGTGCCAAGGTTCTGGAGAGCAGAGGCAAGGCAAATGGTAGGTCCTGCATCTTGCCCGCAGGAACAGATTTGGTGGCTATTATCGCATCCAAGCCATGTGAACAGCGAAGCAGTGTGTTTTGGGCGACCCAGGCTGGACAAGAGAGCAAGGGGAAGAAACAGGGTCATAGGTATTCTGGTGGTAGCAGGTCCAAATGGAACTAACTTTTTCTAGCTCCTCTTCCGACCAAAATTTTCTGTCTTACTCTCCAACCTAAGTCCCTCAAAATTTTATCCCCTTAACTCTCCCAAGATTTTTAATATCCAGAAAGTATTCTCGACTCTACTGAACTTCCAATCCAATAAAGCATACTTAATTCTCAATGATTGAGAAAAAAAAAAACATCTTTGGTTACAGGAAAGACTTCTACCCCTCTCCAAATCCTCTCACCTCTGCTGAAGTAGGCATATCCAACCTTGTTAGCCAAACATATCCTTGGTAAACTCTTTCATCCTTACCTCCCCAACTCATTAACTCCGTTTAGTGTCTTATGTGTTAATTAAGTCCTTTTACATCAGATATTACATCTGTAATCTTTTGTGTATGTATGTCATGGATCCCTTTGGAGCTCTAGTAAAGGCTGACGACCTCTTCTCAAAAAAAAATGTTTTAAAATTCATAGAATAAAATACACAGGATTATAACACTGGATTTCAAGTTGGTTTTCTTTGTATTTTCTTTGTATTTCTATTTCTATGTATTATATGTTATGCATTTAAAAACATTTTCATATACATAAACATTATATATTGTATATGTATGTATTGTGTATGTAATATATAAAGACATCTGCACACAAATATGCATACATGTACATATATGTGTATATATTAAAATATAGACATATATGTTCATGGAACATAGGTTAAGTATATCTGCTTTACATCTTCAACCCCTTCCATTTAGTAAAGCCCTCCTAGCCCATCCTATCTTCCATTTCAACAAAACTTTCTTTACATCCTTCACCATTTCCCAGAACTTGCCCCCCTAGTCATGCTTTTAAAAGATTTCAAATCTGATCACTTGAATTCCTCACCATGTTTGGCAGTGACCAAGATGTAAAAGGATAGTTAGGGGTGCCATGCCACTTTCTAATAAGTAATTCCTTCATTCACCTAATAGTTAAAATGGAGACTAAAAAAATAACCCACTGTAGTGAATTCTTCATCTCCTCAATGTGATTTGACCAATGAAAACATTGGTACACATAGAAAACACCAGCTCATTTTGTATTCACTTCTATTTTTATTGTGCTCTGCTATTGTTTAATAATAAGGGGGAGGAGAATATGCCTGAGCCCTCATCTGCAGCCAGAATTTTTTATTACTGGGGTCTGAAAAAACAGAATAAGCTTTAATTTCTTCCAATTTCATTTCAACTTTGCCAGTGGACATCTGTGCTTGTGGGCTTGAAGTTGAAATACGTGATTAACACTTTCCAGGCTTTACTTTGGGTAATTTCTCTGACAGTGAGGAGAAAAAGTTCCAAGTACGTATTAACTACTCAGTGTTAATCCTTTCCAGATTCCATCTAACAAAAACATTTTCCATTTATTTAGAGACCCAGCAGCTAGGTGGTTCAGTGGATAGAATGTTGAACCCGGAGTCAAAAAGACCCAAATTCTAATCCAGGTTCAGAGGCTTCCTGGTTGTGTGACTCTAGGCAATCATTTAACCTCTGTCTTCAATTTCCTCATCTATGAAGTGGGGTTAATAATAGCATCTACCTCACAGGACTACGAGGCTAAAATCAGGTAATAAAAACTGTAAGGTACTTCACTACCCAAGTAAGGGTGTAGCATGCTGGTAAATGTTTAATAACTGACTCTCCAGAAAAAAAAAATTGCACCCAAAATACACTTTGAAATTTAAATTAAAAATTTTCTGTATTACTTTCTTAAGTCTAGAAAATCAACAAAACACCAAATCAGAGCCGTCATCTGTAATGTTTGCCTACTTCTGAGGCATAAACGCTCCCACTCAAAATTTAACAATCCACTCTTATGAGCCACTGGAACTGACTCCAACATCATCCTGGTTGTATCTCTCCTAATTTTGACACAAGATTTGTTTCTTTGAAACTTCCAATCATTGCTTATATTTCTCCCTTGCCCTCTTAGCTGCCATTGTTGACAGTAATGTACCTGTTGCACAAACATTTGAAAAAGGTACAGTGGAAAGACGTCTGGGTCTAGGGTCAGAGAACCTGGCTCCAAATCCTGTTTTTTATTCTACCTCTGCACACTTGGAAAAAATCACTTCGTTTCCTTAGTTCTCAGTCTGTCAAATGAAGGAGTTGCATTAGAGGGCCTCCATCGTCCCTTACGGCATTAGAACTCTGATCATGAAGACAACCACGATATATCCCTTTACATATCTTCTTCTCCAGATTAAACAGCTCCAGTTCTTTGATCAAGTCCTCTTTTGCTATAATTTGGAATTTCCGCTACCAACATCCTGGTCCCCATTATCTGGACATGGTCCAGATTGTCAATAACCTTTCAAAAATATGGTGCCCAGCACAGAAGGTAACAATCCTGGTGTGGTATAACCAGACCTCTCTAACCTCTGTCTTTCTAGATATGACATTTCTATTAATGCAGACTCTGACAGCATTACTTTCTTTTTTTTCAGGCAATCAGTGTTAAGTGACTTGCCCAGGGTCACACAGCTAGTAAACGTCTGAGGTCAGATTTGAACTCGGGTCCTCCTGAGTCCAAGGCTGGTGCTCTATCCACTGTGCCACCTAAATGCCCTAATGTCATTACTTTTTAAGGCTGCCATGATCCAGTACTGACTTATATTGAACTCTGAGTGCATGAAGGCAGACTTACAAAGGGTTCAATGGGACATCCAGCTAAGCCAGTGATGATGAGTCAAGCTGACTGTCTGCACAAACAGCTTCCCCAAATCCTGAACAAGAGCACGTTATATATCTATAGTCCATTAATCATTCCCTTTCAGCAAACTCCTGCTCTCGTTTAGAATTTAGAGGATATTTAGTTGAACTTCTTTTACAGATAGGAAAATGTAGTTCTACAGAAGTGCCCAGGGTCACACAGGGAGCAGGGCTGTGAAGCCAGTGTTTGAACTCAGTTTATATAAGTAGGACTTGGGTGCAGCAGCTAAGTGAGAGAGCCTGCTTCTCCACTGTTCTCCAAAACAATAAGGGAGGGAGGAAGGAAGGAAGGAAGGGAGGAAGGAAGGAAGGAAAGAAGGAAGGAAGAATTTATTAAGTCAAAAAGTGTCAGGTACTTTGCTAAACTTCTATTCAAATAAAGGAGGACAACTCATAAAAGAGTTGAAAAGGAGGGGAGGGGAAACACTGGCTGAGGGCAAGGTTTTGAATTCCAGAAGCCAGATCCTGGGCAAGAAGGGAATGAAAGCTGGCAAGGAGCTCACCAATGGGAGAGGGGGACAGGACTTACAAAGAGATGCTCCCTGAAGAAAAGACCACAGGGGTGGTTGGATGTTCCAGGGTGAGGGGCCCTAGGGGCCAAGAGAAGTTCCAGGAGGAGACAGCATGGTTTGGAAATCTGAGAGGCAGGAACAGGGCCCAGAGAGGGTCATGGATAGAGAGGCTTCTTTCATTCAAAATCCTCCCGGCCTTGAGGCCTGCAGAGGCAATGATTTTCTTTCTGTCACAAGTCAGTCCTTCTTTTATGCCTTGCTTGCTGAGAAGTTCACTTAGTGACTGAAGACCTCCCAGAAATTTAAGCCTATTTTCCCCAGGGCTGACTTCCTGGGCTTTCTAGGCCAGCTAGCCCTTCAGCCCCACCCCTCCCACCCTTCTACCTTAGAAGCACCAAAAACCATGCCAGGCTTATCCCAGGGACTTTTGGAAGCTGGGGGCCAAATTGTCGAGGACTTCCCCATCTTACCAGCTGCTGTCTGTCTACAGATTCAAAACCAAAGCCCCAGGCTCCCAAATTCATACTAGGAAGATTGTTAACCGCCTACTCTAAATTTCACAGTTGTAACCACACCCATAATTTTGTTGTCACTCTCCGCCTAGAAGCCTTCAGGCTGATGTTTTATTACCCACTTCAAACTTCCCTGAATCTCTGTCACCCATGAAGGCAGACCTCCACCTTTGCCACCTTTCTGAGACCTTTGTCTTGCCCCACAGTAGTCTACCACAGGGGATTGTCCAAGTGGTGGGAGGGCGCTGTCCAGAATTCACAGGCCATCGGCTAAGCTTCCCCAACACTCTCATCAGGCAGTCTCTCTTTTCTTTTTCCTGGTCATTCATTCCTTTGATGACATCTTTTGCACAGCTTCTCCCACATAATTCTTTATTCATAATATACTGTAATTTATTCATGCCCGCTACACATCCTTTGATTGAGCTGTAGCTATAATACTTCAGAGACTATGATATTCCATGGCTCCCAGCCACACAAAATAAGTGAAAGAATGTTATTGTTTTGGAAAAATAAGACTTGAAGCATGATTCTTGTCTCTTGGCAGAGAGATAATGGACTGTAGCTATAAAATGAGACAGACATTTTCAGACATGACCAATATGTGAATTTAAGAAAAAGATATATATCTCTCTCCCTCCTTTTCAGAATTGGGGAGGACCCAATTCTTAGACCTTCCATTATCTGGTGCTTCTGCTGATTGAATGACTTTTTCTTTTTTACTCTGATTTAGAGGATGGCTCTCTGGGCAGGTTGGGGAGAGGGACATATTGGGAAATGAAGGAGCCCTCACTGGATTTGCTGTTGTGAGGGAAATGTCGTTGTTGGTTGGCCTTCACTCTAGAAGAGGACCATGACTTCAGGTGATACCATGACATGCAAGTGAACTGGATTTAAGTGAGGGAGGGCTGTTCAAAGTCATCAACCTCACTTTCACCTCCAGAGCCATCTGGGTTCACCAGGAAAACTGGAGATAGCCCTACATGAGGGAAATAATTTACCTGTAGAAGAACCTAGATATACCACCTGTATGTATGACCCTGGGCAAGTCACTTAACCTTTGTGTTCTAGTCAGTTAACTGTCTAATCCTATAAATTGCAGATAAGGGGTTGACCTGCTTTGGTATTGGAGGTTAGTCACAAGAACTCTTTCTATATCAATAAAATCACTGGTCCAGTTCCTATCCACACCTAGTCCCCATCCTGAAGAAACTAGAATTAGGCAATGTCTTTAACATACAAATTGACCAAGTATTTGAAATGTTAAAAGATAAATAAGACCTAAAATTAAAAGCAAGAATCGTATAAATTATGTCCCAATGTTTGTATGAAGTAAGGAAATGACAGGTCTATTGAAAATAATGTCTCTCAGGAGTCCCAGCTCATTTGATGGTCACTGAGACACAAGGGCTAGGAACTTAAGGTGACAGTTTCTTAGAAAGAGAATAGATCCCAGGTGACCACATGGAGGAGGGAAGGAAGGAAAGAAAGGAGGGAATTATAATTATTATTTCTTGAAGAGATCTGTCACAGGTAAAAGCCAATCAATAGGTGAGTGGAAGGAGCAATTCTTAAACTATACTCTTATCTGGTCAAGGTGGAGAAGAGTTATTTTTTTTAATTCTTTCAAAAACAATAGGGCAAAATGATGGACAAGAGCACGGGTTACAACAAGTATTGTAAACAATACATACTTGTGCTAATTAGTTATTTTTAATGCAATATAATAATATTTGGTGGAAAAAATCAAATTTGACAAGTATAGTTTGAATGCTAATTAGAGGAATATATCCATAAAAAAAGAAAATGAGTTGCAAAATGAATTACAAAAAAGAAACTCAAAAATTTACTACCATCAAGAAATACACCAAAAACACAAGATATATCCAGATTCAAAGGGGAAGCTAGAATAAACCACTGTGCTTCAGCTCAATGTTTTTAAAAGCAGGTGTTAACAATCATAATTTCAGATAAGGTTTTAGTAGACATAGATGCCATCTGTCTCTATGAAGTCTTCCCACCATGAGTTCACTCTGAGACTACTTCTACAGCACGGGAGCTTCACTCCTTGCTTCCCCTTCACCAGAAAAGTGTGCCTTTGGGTCTTATCTGGCTGGATCAGACTACCATACCACTTCAACCTGCCTGATGTCATGGTCCTCTTCAAGACCAAAGGACAAACAACAATTTCCCCAACTCACCTACACAGTTGGCATGGTGCCCTTTACTTCATTAACCCCCCTTTTCCAGCACAGTTTTATGTGTTGTCTTCTCCACCCTCCACCAGTAAAATGTAAGTTCACTGACTTTCTTACTTTCTTTTATATGTACTCCCTCCTCAAGAGAAGATGAAAAATGAATAACGCTTAAAGAAACAAGATAATGAAATGATGTTAATATTAAATATATATGCATTGAATATATAGCAAAAGTTAGCTAAAATATAAAAAGAGCTATGGTAAGGAACTAATAACTAGAGGTGATTCACATTTCTCTTTCAGAACTTGACAGCTAACAAAGAAAAAAACAGAATGCTAGAAAAACTGGATATGACATTTTTTAAAACTATTGAATGGAAATCTTAGAAAGAAGATGTATTATTCAAGCTAATATCAGACTTATCAAAAATGATCAAGGACTATGGCATGAAGAAGTCATTTTCAAATTTCTGCAGAAGAGGAGAAATCTTAAATTCATCTTTTATAGTTCATAATGCAATAAGAATTGTAATCAACAAAAAAATGCAAACCTAAAAGGAGACTAAAAATCAATATTTTAAACAACAACTGAGCCAAAGACCAAATCATAGGAACAATTAAAATTATATTAGAAAACAAAGAATAAAACAATATCACTTATAAATATTTATGCAAAAATATTAAATAAAATACAAAGGGATTTTAAGGTAACATATTCCAAAAATTGTTCATTATGATCAAGTTGGATTTATGTCCAGAATTCAAAGATGGTGTTTCTGTATCCTAATGCCTCATGCTGCCTTAATAGTAGCTAAACGTTTATTTAATTTAATTGACCATTAGGAAACAATTAGCATAATAATTCATGTTAGCAAAAATGTTTTAAAAAACAACATAATCATATTGACAGATCATTAAAAAGAGTTTGGTAAAATATAATACTAATTCACATTTTAGAAAAAGTACTAGGAAACATAGGAAGGAAATGAACTTTCCTTAATGTGATTTTTTAAAAGAACCAGCATTATTTTTAATGGAGAAACACTGGAAGTTTTCCCAGTAAGATTGCCCCAGTGGGGCAAGGATACCCACTGTCACCATTATTATTTGACATGGGGTGGGGGTAGGGAAGTCCTAGTTACAGTAATAAGACTAAAAGGCAGTTAAAGGTCTAAATATTGGCAAAGAAGAGGCAAAAGTATCTTTTTTCAAACTGTATGAGTTGCTTTGAAACACCTAGAGAATCAATTAAAATGTTCATTGAAAAAAGATAGATGACCTATTAGATTTATGAATAGGAAAAGAGTTTATGAATAAACCTTGTGAATAAATCATCGTGAGATGTACAAAGGATAATTTTGATTACATTGTATTTAAAAGGTTCTATACATATAAAACAAATACAGCCAAGATGAAAAAGAAAACAGAAAATTGGAGGGGGAGGGGAAATCCTACAGTTTCTCAGATAAAGACATCATATCTCAAATAAATAGAGAATTTTGTCATACTTATAAGAATATGAGTCCTCAACTGATAGGTGGTCAAAGAATATGAACAGGTAGTTTTTTGGATAAAGAAATCAAAGCTATATATAAAATATGCTAATGCACATTAAAATAACTTTAAGATACCATCTCATACCTATCAGACTGACTAAAATGATAGGAGGGGAAAATTACAAATGATGGAGGAGATGTGGAAGAATTGGGACATTAATACACTGTTGGGGAAACTGAACTGATTCAATCATTTTGGAGAGCAATCTGGAATAATAAAGAGTTATAAAACTGTCTATATACCTTTTAACCCAGCAATACCACTATTAGGTCTGTTTCCCAAAGTGATCAGGACAAAAGGAAAAAATCTACATCTTCTAAAATATTTATATCAGTTCTCTTTGTGGTGGCAAAGAACTGGAAATTGGGGAATGGTTGAATAAATTGTGGTATATGATTGGGATGGAAATATTACTATTCTATTAGAAATGATAAGCAGATTGATTTTAGGACTAACATAGAGTTAGTTACTCCAGAAATAATATAGGGTGAAATGAACAAGGATCAAGAGAATGTTGTATTATAGCAGCAGCAATATTGTTAGAAGAGTAAATGTGAATGACTAGGCTATTCTGAGTTATAAGATATTCAAATCAACTTTCTATATAAAGGACCCATGAAAGGAAATGTTATCCACCTCCAGAGAAAGAATTGTTATATGGAACTATTCATAGCATAATTTCACATATACATCTGTGTCAAATGTTGGCTTCTAGTATGAATTTGGGAGGGAGGGAAGGAGGAAAAGAGATTAGAATTCAAAGAACAACTATAATAAATATTTTTAAAAGATAGCTTCAACAAAGTAGCAGGATATTAAAGGATCTATAAAATCCATCCATATTATGTGTATTACTAACAAAAACTCATACTTGCTTTGATCAGATCCAAACAGAGGCAAGGAACTTGAAAGCCTCATACCAGGAGGGCAGCACTCCAACTCTGTCCTAGATCAGATTGATTTGAGTTCACTGAAAGCTTGCAGGTCTTTCATTCAGTACCCCAAGAAAGCAATAGTAGTGCTAGAGGACCCAAAAAAGGACCAAGTATGGCCTGATCATTCCTTCCAAAAGGACACAAGTTTGGCCCTAACATGAAGAGGGAAGTTAGGAAGTAAGGCTGGAAGAACAACAAACAAATCCACAAGAATAAAGAATCCCACCATCAGGGGCTATTTTTATAACAAAGACACTCAGGACTCCTTGAAAATTAGGACGGGCCAAATAGAAGTTAATGGTTCCATGAGACAACAAATAGTATTAAAATAAAGCCAAAAGACTAAAAAAAGGAAGTTCATACGGTATATCATATAAAAAAAACTGACCTTGAAAATAGATCAAGGAGAGATCATTTAAGAGTCATCATACAACCATGACCCAAAATAGAAGCTAGACGTCATATTTCAAAATATGCCCAGATCTCTTAGAATAAGAGTGTGAAGTGAAAGTAGAAAGAATTCCCTGGTCACCTCTCGAAACACTACATGGTACCAAAAAAACTTGAAAAGTTGTCAGTTTTTAACCCAAATAGATATTAGCTGCTATCCACCAAAATATATTCCTATCAAAGTTTATCAATAATTAACACTCTGACTTTTTATCCTGACATGTTTTTAAAGTTTACTGATGATTCCAAAGGACTCATGATGAAAAATGCTATCCACCTCCAAAGAAAAAACTGATGGAGTTGGAATGCAGATTGAAACATACGATTTTTCGCTTATTTTTTCCTGGATTTTTTTCACTTTGTGTCTATGTCTTCTTTCATAACATGACTAATATGGTCAGATATTTTGCTTACTGTCTCAGGAAGGGGAGAATTGAGAGGAAGAGAGAGAAAAATTGCAATTGAAAAAAATTTTTAAATAAATGTTAAAAAATGGTTTTTACATGTAACTGGAGAAAAATACTATTTGAAAAAGTTTTTTTGATGTCCTTTTTGTCTTTCATGCCCCAATCATTTTCTGCAATAATTTCCACTTTAGCACCCCTTCTTCATAAAAAAGAAAAATAGCTAGCCAAAACCAGATGACATAAGCAATTACATCTGATAGTGCATACAGTATTCAGTTCCTGTAAACTCCCTCACTCCCCCTCTCTCTACCCAGAGATCAGAAGTACATTTCAACTGAGACTCCATCCCAGGGTTTAAAATTCTGGGAAACCTCTTTAGTTAGCTCACTTCTGAGGCATGTAGCTGCCTTCTGTGTTAGAAAATGATGGTTCCTAGTAGCACTGAAACATAAACATTTATTCATAATCAAACTCAGTAATAAAACAGAAAGAAATCACAGTTGAGTACAATTTTATTTCCCTCCATCTCCCCCAGAGTAGTGTGAATCTCAGTTCTCTCCAAACAAATGCTAATGATAGCAACAGTGGAACTCTAGGCAAAGTCTCTTGTTGGAGGACTGGTGAGAGAGAAGTTTAGTGAGGACTTCAGCAACTCTGTTTAGATATTGTCATTTGGCATCAGTTCTCCTTTGGTAATCCTTCTCAATTTTTGAACAATGATGAAGCTTCCTCTTCAACCTGACTACCTCACTGGCCTCCGTTTAGCAACTGGCTCCAGCATACCTGTCATACCTTGATTGCACCTTTCTCCATTTTCTCCCATAGTCCCTTGCTTGGTGCCTCCTCGCCATGTGTCTTCATCCCAAAGTGCTTTTGGAGCTAAACAAAAGCAATTCACTCACAATGACAGCTGCATTCAAACAAATTAAAGGATTAATTAAAATTAAACTAAAATTCAAAGATTAAAAGAAAAGCAGAAAACTGGGGAGAAATTTTACTGTAAGTTTCTCTGATAAAAGCCCCATTTCTCAAATACATAGAAAACTGTGTGATATGATTCATTAGGACTCCCACTCTATTTCAAATGGCATTAATGTTTGATATTTTACATAAATCATAAGGCATAGTTAGATAAGAGAGATTCTTATTGTAAGCCTTCATAGTGGGCCTTAAACTTTAGTGTAAACTATTTGTTTGCCAGTTATGAATCTCACTGGCACAGCCACAAGAATGCTAACAAAGATATCTCCATCCTGCTTTACTCAGATTCCAGGTCCCAATCCAGCATGGACAGGATGCCCTGATTCTTTGGAAAGTCCTCCAATTATTTTTGCACCTCTAGACCACCTTTCTTGCCCAACATGAGCAGGTGACCATCTTATAACATACTTGGTCCCTGGGGATGACTGTTACATTATCCATTTCAATTTTTGGCCCCCAAGAGCAAGGTCTACCAACCAATGAGATTCTGTATTTTACCATGCCTCTTTTGCATATTTGGATATCAAAGCTTATAAAAACAAGACCCAGGGGACCAGGGGCATCTTAGATTGTGAGGAAGATCTGAGGTTCATTTTATTAGAGGGGACCATAAACTCTTTAATAAAGTGCCATTGACTCAGAACTTTGCCTCAGCTTCTTTTATTATAGGTTGGACAATTTTAAAACTCCACAGAACTGAGTCAAACTTACAGAAATAAAAGCCATTCCTCAATTGGTAAATGTTCAAAGGCTATGAACAGGCAGTTTTCAGATGAAAAAGCTATCTATAGTTATATATGAAAAATGTTCTAGCTCACTATTGATCAGAGAAATGCAAATTAAAATAACTCTGAGGTACCACCTATCAAATTGACTAATATGACTGAAAAGGAAAATGACAAATATTGGAGGGAATGTGGGAAAGTTAGTTCACTAATGTACTGTTGGTGGAGTTGTGAACTGATCTAACTATTCTGGAGAGCAATTTGGAATTATGTCCAAAGAGCTATGAAACATCCAGGTCTGTATCCCAGAGAGGTTTAAAAAAAAAAAGGATATTTTTAGTAGTTCTTTTTGTGGTTGTAGGAAATTGGAAATTGAAAGGATTCCCATCAATTGGGAATGGCTAAACAAATTGTGGTATATGGTTATGGTGAAATATTATTGTGCTATAAAAAAATGATACTCAGAATGCTTTCAGAAAAATCTGGAAAGGCTTCCATGAACTGATGCAAAGTGAAGTAAGCAGAACCAGGAGAACATTGTGCACAGTAACAACAATATTGTGTGATGATCAACTATGGATGACTTAGCTCTTTTCAACAATAAAATAATCTGAGACAGTTGTGAAGAACTCATGACGAAAATGCTATCCACTTCCAGAGAAAGAACTAATAGAATCTGAATACAGATTGAAGTTTCCTTTTTAAAAAAATTCTATTTTTCTTGGAGTTTTTTTGAGGGGGAGGAGGGTTCTGTTTTCTTTCACAACATGACTAACATGGAAATACGTTTTACATGACTGCACATTTATAGCCTCTATCAAATTGCTTGCCTTCTCATTGTAGAGAAAGAGTGGGAGAAAATTTGAAACTCAGTTTTTTTAAATGTTAAAAATTACTTTTACATGTAATTGGAAAAAAAGATAAAAGATTTTTTTTAAAAAAAAAGAGAGAAAATTGTGTTGATTCCTGTAGGCAGTTACAGGATGTCTGGTGTTTCTCCCAAAGGCTACATGGACCAGAGTGAGTGATGAGGCAACCAGGTTTGGTTTGGTTTGGTTTTTTATTCTCCCCAGCTCTAGTGGGTTCAAATCCCTCACCTGGCATTGTTCTTTTCCCCTCACTGTTAACTAGAGTATGACAAAAGATGCAGTGGAAAGAACTCTAAATTTCAAGTCAGAAGACCTCAGTGTGTTCAAAGCGTTGCTAGGTCACTTATTCTCTCTGTGATTCTGGGGAAGTCACTCTCTTCGCCTGTGAAATGAGATGGTTGGAGCCAATGACCTTTGAGAGTCCTTTCAGCTCTAAATTCCTTTATTACTAGGACAACGTCTTTGCGTTTCTTCGTAGGGTGGTACCCAGCGCCTTCTCTCCGTCTCTTCAAATACAAATGGCATAAGAGGGACCACACTTTCACCATGCGTTTTCCTTCCCCCCTTGGGAAAACCCACACATCAGAAATATGAACCATCATGCCACCACAATCCTGTCATTTGGGGATTGTATAGCCATACCTCCTACTACACTTCAATTTGTTTTAAAAGGTTTGTGGCACATATGCTCTTTAGAAAATCATTTCTGGAAATCTCTCTATGTAAAAGCAGTTGTGAGCTCAGTCTATGGTCAGAGTCAACCTCAGGTAAGAAGTGAAAAGTCATTGCTTGCCAATAAGGTTATGGACAGAAGAAAGAACAGAAAATTAAAGGATTTCTCAATGAATTAAAAAAAGAATAAAAAAGATGAAGAATCTTTCCCAACAAGGAAGGAACCCAGTTTTTCTTTTTCCTCCTCCTGCTTCTCCTCCTTGTCCTCCTCCTCCTTCCACTCATTGTTCCTGTCACCTCCTCTTTCTCCTCCTCCTTCTCTTCCTCCTTTTTTCCACTTCTCCACGAAATCAAGAAGTCCAAGGGAACAGTTTGTACTTTCTATCTGACTTGGAACTGGGAGGCAGATTTACAAGTTCAGGCTATTCCTTTGATCAGAGACATTAGCAAGATTCTCAATAAAATAGTTAAAGGAGCAAGGAACGGGGACCTGGGCAACTCGGTTTATTATGAGATCATGCCTGCGATAGGCTGGGGAAAAGCAAAGCTATTGGACTCCGAGATGTGACTTGGTGTGATTTGATGAAGAAAAATTTAAGAATTAGATAAAATGGCACCAAATCATACCTTAAGCATTTATTCCTCTAAAAGTTATTGCTCTAAAAATATGGCTTTTGAGTTGTGTGCTTAGTGGTTAAATTTAGCTGTGTAGAGCTGTTTATTCCTAGCTGTTTTAACAGCTATGTTGTTGATAACTAAAGGTTAGAAGCTTTTGAATTGTAAACAGAAGTTCAGCCAAAGCATATACTCTGTAACTGGTCCCCAAAGCCCCATACCTTAGCTGGAGGATCAAGTTTTCAAGCGTGAATAAATCTCTTGAGGTTTAAGTTTGAGAATCTAGAGTCAATCAACCGCATAAAGTGTCAGAACACCAGGAAAATATTCTGCTCAAGTCTCCATATGTTGAAACACAAAAAAGTGAATGCTGGGTCCTAAGGGAGAAAAGGGTGTCAGGGCTTTAGGATAAAATAGAGACTCCTCCATCTTGCAATGAATGAAGGCATTCCACCATCCAACCCCAGTTTCCCTTTCCAGCCTTTATTTCACATCATTCCCCTTCATGCAGTCTGTTTTCCAGCCAAATTGGAATACTGTCTCTCTAACTTGATCTGCGACCTCCTGCCTCCATATATGTGTGCAGGATATCCCCCATTCTTAAAACTGATTCCCACCACACTTTCCCCTTTCAGAATCTTTGTGTTCCTCCTTACCTCAGGCATCCTCTGTGAAACCTTCCCGATTTGTCCCCTCCCCCATGAAATGATCTCTCCCTCCTCCAATTTCTCTAGAGCACTTTGTTTGGATGTCTACATTCTACCTTATGTTATAGTTATCGGTATACCCATCATACACCCATTCCCAAGAGAATTTTTGGTAACTTAGAGATAGACTTATAGATCAAGTGCCGGAAAGGCCCTCAGACAAATATTAGCTCTTATATGGTAGGGAATTATTTTTTAATTAAAATTATTTTTTATTTTTATTATTTTAATTAAAATTCCTCAAATTTAATTAACAAATTTAAAAATTAAATTAATTAATAAATTATTAAAATATTATAATTATTATATTTGTTATTATAAATAAGTTAAATTAAAAATTAATCAAAATTATTTCTTAATCTTCATATTCCTAGATCAGTTCTTTATCTCTTTTATATCACGGTTCTGTTTGTTGAAACCTATGGACTCCTTCTCAGAATGTTTGCTGTTTATATTCCTAGTCGAAGGAAATGCTCATTTTCAGTTAGAGGTTAGTGAAAGTGAAGATGTAATTTATTTTCTCATCCCAGTTCACACACACACACACACACACACACACACACACACACACTGCCAAGGAGTCCATAGACCCCAGGTTAATAAACTCTGCTCTGTTTGTTTGTTAAACGGTTTCTTTACCTGTGATGGGTTGTCAGTATACTTCTGGTCACATTCTAGCAACAACTAATCAATACCTAAAAAATAGTTATCTTCACCTCATATCAGCCTGCCTTTAATTGGGAGAGGGATTAGACCTGTGGTTTTATTTATATAGGGAATTTCCAGATGAGGAGTCTCCCTCTACCAATGCAGGATAGCATCCTCTCTGTAACTTTCAGTCTTAAAAAAATTTCCGGGAGACACTGAAAGGTTAAGGAGTCATCCAGTCAACATATATCAGCAATGGGACTTGAACTCAGATCTTAATTTCAAGGCCAGATCTATTAATCACTATCCCAAGCTGCTTCTTAATAGCTAATAGCTAACAAATATTTATATAGCACCTAATGTGCCAAGCACTGTGCTAAGCTCTTTATAATTACCTCATTTGATCCTTACAATTCTGGGAGGTAAGTGCTGTTATCATCTCCATTTTACAGATGAAGAAATTGAAGCAAACAGAGGTTAAATGATTTGTCCAGAGTCCAGAACTAGTAAGTGTCTGAGGTCAAATTTGAACTCAGGTCTTTCTGACTCAGACACAGCTGGGTGGTTCAGTAGATAGAGTGCCAGGTCTGGAATCAAGAAGACCTGAGTTCAAATTTGACCTCAGATACTTAACTGTGACCTGAGCAACTCACTAACCCCTGTTTGCCTTAGTTTCCTCATTTGCAAAATAAGCTGAAGTATGACAGACCAATCTAGTATCTCTGCTAAGAAAAATCCAAATGGGATCCCGAAGAGTCAGATGCAACTGAGAAACGCTATACACACACTATGCTTCCTGACCCAAGGCTGCACTCTATCCATTGTCCCGCTAGCTACTCTTGGAATTTAATTAAAATGCATGCATTTCAGGCGTTCAAATCTATTTCACTAACTGGCTTATATTACTTCAGTTTACAAAACTAGTATATATGTTGCTTGAACCTGATACTGTTTCCAGTTTTCATGAGAGAAAAAAACAAACATGAAAATTAATATTTGGAGCCAAGAACGCTGACATTTCTTTTAACTCAACCATGAATCTCAGAAAATATTCTCAAATTGAGCACTCAGAAGCTCCAGGGAGTCTCCCTTGGTGTTTTCTGCCAAGGAATATGCTCTTTGGAAGGAAAGAAATAGAAATCTTCTCATGGGAATCAGCCTGCCAGAGACAGCTAGATGGTAGAGTGGACAGAGCACTGAATGTGGAGTCCAGATGGAGCTAAGTTGGAATCCAGCCTCAGACATTGTGACCCTGGGTAAGTCACTCAATATCAGCCTCAGTTTCTCCATTTTTAAATAGAGAGAAACATAATCCTTACCTTTCTGAGTTGTTTCAAGAATCAAATGAGATACAGGAAAATGCTTTGCACACCTTAAAGCACTATGTAAATATGAACGGTCACTACTGCTGTTACTCCTGCGATGCCTCCTTGAGGATAGACTCCCCGGCCTTTCCCCATCTTCATTTTCAACCACTCTTTGCTATTCAGAGCTGGTGATTACCTACTCTTGGCAATTATCTTCTCCTCTCTATGACTTCAATGACAATGGTATCTCTCCTAATTCTCTGATCCACAATATAGTGGAGAGAGTGCTGGATTTGGAGTCAGAGGGCCTGGGTTCAAATCTGCCTCTAGTTTGCTTCCTGTGAGAACATGGAGGAGTCATAACAATCTGGGCCACAGGATCCTCATCTGGGAAATGAGGGGTTTGGACTAGAGGGTTTCCAAAGTGCTTTACAGTATTAACTAGATCCTTTCCTGCTGTTATTCTTTTTTTATTTCTCTTTCTCTGCCATTGAAATGACCTCTGTAACCTCCATTTCTTGCTAAAGAAAGAGTTCCCAGGGAAGCTCAAAACCACGAGTCACGCTGTCCGAGTAAGACCAGCAGCGATGGCCCAAAGCCCCTTTGCCACCTGCTGGAGAGCTGAAATATCAGCTAGCAGCCAATTCCCCAGGTGTTCCTCTCAGCATGAGTCAGGACCAGTTCAGAACCTTGACCTAGATCAGTTCCAAGCTCTGAGCTCCCTCAGTCCTTGGCTACTCCTGCTCAGCCCAGATAATAACCCTCTAAAAACCTACAAGAGTATTGTCTGGGGTGCCCCTTTCCATCTGAGGCCCCAGTATCCTGTGCCCAAATCCACTGGGTCCCAAGATCTGGGCCCTCGAAGACCTGACCTGCTTTTATCTCCCTCAACACCTTTCTTATTCCCTAGATAAAGCTGGTTTGTTTCACATCTTCTTGTACTGTCCTATTGGTATCCTGAACCTTAAAAACCTTTATCAAGACCCTCATCTTACATAGGGGCACTTGACCCTAGCCTTTTGGCGAGCTTACTCATTCCCCTGACTTTGGTGATCATTTTTATTTCTTTCTCCCAAATATGTATCACTAGCAAAGACCTCCCCAGCACTCTAGTTCTAGATTTCCAGTTGCCTGTGGGACACTTGGATATTTCATCATTACTTTAAACTCAAGATATTCAAAACTGAACTGATCATCTTGCTCTATTAACCATATTCCATTCCCAACTCTCCCATTTCTGTTGATCTCCAATTGTTGGATTCTTCTCTTAACTCCCAACCTAGAAAATCTGGAGTCATTTTTTACCCCTGTCTGATCTACAGGCCAGATTTCACCAGCTTGCCCTTAAAGAGAGCTGAACTAAGCAAGAGCCCTTTAGTACTACCCATCTCTGAAGAGAGCACTAAGTTTAGATCCCAGTGTCAGTTAAGGAAGCTAAATGAGGAAATGAAACTTCAGAAATGGTCAAAGAACTTTTGTAGTCAGGGCCCAGAGCATATAAGTGTATACGAAGGAATTAACTGGAATGATCAGATCTTCCAGAAACTCTAGAGTAACCCCCCCCCAAAAAAGAAAATAGCAAGTGAATGAATGAATGTCAAAGAACATTTATTAAGTACCTACTGTGTACTAGGCTCTGTGCTAAGTGTTAAGGCTACAAAGAAAGACTTGAGTCCCCACTCTCCATTTAATGCAGGAGAAAACATGATTGTAACTGTGTACAAACAAGTGATATACAAAATATACTGGAGATTATCAACAGAGGGAAGGCACTATTAAGACAAATCAAGAAAGCCTGGGATTTTATCCAGGACTTAAAGGAAGCCAGGAGGCAGAGACAAAGAAAGGAACAAATTCCAGTCGTTCATAAATGGAAAGTTAGACCAGTGTCACTGGATAGTAGATTATGCAGGAGAGAGAGCTGTAAGGTGTAAAGATGGTGACAGGGGTTTGCGTATAAAGAGCTATAAATGGTCTGATCCTGGAGATAATGGGGGGCATTAGAGTTTATTGAGTAGGGAGAGTAACATGGTCAGACTTGCACTTTAAGAATTTCACTATGAATGAATGAATGAATATTTGTTTTATATACTTTAATTAAGTGCCTACTACGTGCAATGCACTGTGCTAAACCCTGGAGATTCCAGGAGAAAGGCAAGACAGTCCCTGTTTCAAGGAGCTCATATTTTATTAGAGGGAGATAATGCACAAAGGAAGTTTCTGCCCACCGTTAAATTTTCCGTGAGAGCATTTACACAATGAAAACTGACAAACGCTACAAATCAGGGTTAATCCATTGTTTTGTTGATTGCCTAGACTTAAGAAAGTGATGAAGAATATTTTAATAAGGCAGATTAGGCTTAGAAGTATGCTGTGAGTACTTATTTTTAAGTTGGAAAGCCGGTTGATAAATATTTACCAACAGATCTCTAAGTGCAGCTCAGCAGTCCTTAGGGTAAAGTGGGAAGACAGATAGATGGTAACATATCTTTTGTGTCGTTTCCATTGTTTCTGATATTGAACCATCTGATGGTGCCAGGGACTTTGAAAGAAATGACACTAAACAAACTGACTTCAATATTTTGATAGCTCTGTGGTTTCATTAGTATGGGAATACGTGACTGCACAGACTCCAAAGTCTGGTAGAAGGGGAAGGAGAAACCTCAGTACTCTGTGCCTATACACCATGGTGGGATGAGTCAGAAAAGCATCTTCTCACAGCCTCCTTCCTCTATTTCCTTCTTCTTTCTGGCTTCCCCAATACTCCTTTTAAAAGTCTATCTCTAGCCTAAGATTGTATCTCTATGTCATGTGCCCATCTATATTCTCCTAAGACACACAAAACTTTCCTGGTTCCAAAGCATGGGAGTTGGGGCAGATGTCCAGGTGGATTAATTCAATGGGCTGCTCATCCACTTATATGTCACCATAATATTAATGAACATTTACATAGCACTTTAAGACTTGCAAAGTGCTTTTAAAATATCTTACTTGATCCTTACATCAACCCTGGAAGTCAGGTGCTATTATTTTTCTCATTTTACAGAAGAGGAAACTGAGGTGGACAGAATTTAAGTGATTTGCCCAGAGTCACATAGCTATATTGAAACTCTGATCTAGTATGACTCTATCCACTGAGCTACCCTGTCTAGACAATAATGGTTTTAATTACATTTTTTCCATGATAGAAACTTTTTAAATTACCTTTTTATTTTTTCCATGATAGAAACTTAAACAAAACTCCTGCCTTTGCTGTAGGTTTTACTGAGATGCCTACTCATAAAAATAATATAGTATTCTCAGCAAATAAGAGCACCAGGAGACCCTTGACACCAATAGGAAATCTTTCTTGTGCTTAGACTCTCTGCAGAAAATCTTCCTTTATACCTGAAAACATCTTTGCTATTTCTCAGTCCTCTTTACTTCATGATATGTATGTAGCATATGACACTGTTGACCACCCTGTCTTCCTGGACACTCTTTCCTCCCTGAGTTTTTCTGACATTTCTGACACCTAGTTCTCCTACCTATCTAATGAACTCTTCATTCTTTTTTTTTTAATAAATTTATATATTTAACTTTTTACATTCATTTTCACAAGATTTTGGGTTCCAAATTTTCTCCCCATTTGCCTCCTCCCCCCTCCCCAATACACAGAACATTCTAATTTCCCCTATCCCCAATTTGCCCTCTCTTCTTTCATCCCTCCCTTCCCTTACCCCATCTTCTCTTTTGTCCTGTAGGGCCAGATAACTTTCTATTCCCCATTACCTGTATTTCTTATTTCCTAGTAGCAAGAACAATACTCAACAGTTGATCCTAAAACTTTGAGTTCCAACTTCTCTCCATCCCTCCCTCCCCACCCATTCCCTTTGGGAAGGCAGACAATTCAATATAGGCCATATCTGTGTAGTTTTG
>CM053774.1:1538214-1561904 GCA_028658325.1 Potorous gilbertii
TGGACCTCTTTTTCCACTTGACTAATTCTGCTTTTGAAAGCATTCTTCTCCTCATTGGCTTTTTGAACCTCTTTTGCCAATTGAGTTAGCCTATTTTTCAAGGTGTTATTTTCTTCAGCATTTTTTTGGGTCTCCTTTATGAAGGTATTGACCTGTTTTTTCATGCTTTTCTTGCATCTCTCTCATTCCTTTTCCCAGTTTTTCCTCCACCTGTCTAACTTGATTTTCAAAATCCTTTTTGAGCTCTTCCATGGCCTGAGCCCATTGGATATCTATTTCAGATATTTGGGATACAGAGGCCTTGACTCCTATGTCTTTACCTGATGGTAAGCATTGTTCTTCCTCATCAGAAAGGAAAGGAGCTAACATCTGGTCATGAAGAAAGTAACTTTCTATGGTCTTATTTTTTTTTCCCTTTTCTGGGCATTTTCCAGCCAGTTACTTGCCTTCTAAGATTCCTCTCCACCCCCACCCAGATCTGCCCAGCTAGTACTTGGGGTCTGAGATTCAAATGCTGCTCCCCAGCCTCAGGGCTTTCAGTGGTGCTCCTGGCTGCTATTCAATGTGAGCTTATGTTCTGGTGCTCAGATGGGGGCAGGGCCGCCTCCCAGGTTCAGTTCCCTCAGGGGGTTTATGTAGAGATCTTCAGTAATGGATCTGAGGTCCTGCCTGCTCTGGGAGCCTCTGGCCACCGGCTGCCTCTGCTGCTGCCTCCCGAGGGGGCCTGAGTTATGGAGACACCCTGCTCCCCTCTCGACCAGCCCAGAAGTCTCTCTCACTGACCTGTGTGCCTGTGGGTGGAGGGACCTTCGCGACCACCAGAGATTTCGACCCTGAAGCCTGCTCTGATCTGCTTCTCTCCGGGCCATGTGGCCAGGGCAGGGCTGGGTTCTGCTCCTGTCTGGTGTGCTATGGACCCTTGGGGTTGGTTTTTCAGGGTTCTCTGGAACGGAAATCTTCTTCACTCCATTGCAGTGCACTTCCACTGCTCCAGAATTTGTTGGGAGTTCTTTTTAGAGGAAATCCATGGGCTGTGGGTTTGGAGCTAGCATATGTGAATCTTTCTACTCTGCCATCTTGGCTCCTCCCCCTCTAGAACCGAATGCTACTATTATCTCTATTTTACAGAGGAGGAAATTGAGGCATACAGGTTAAGTGACTTGTGCAGGGTTGAACAGTTAATAAATCTCTGAGGAATAATATGACCTCAGGTCTTCCTGACCCGGAGTCCAGTACTCTATGTGTTGAACTATCCAAGCGCTTAGGGCATCAGAAAAGACCTCCTATAAGTGGCTCTTGAGATGAGCTTTAAGGGAAGGTTAGGAGAGAGAGCATTCCAGACACAGGAAATTAATGAAGAGCTATTGCATAAGAAGAAATTTCTTAATTTTTAATTATTATTCCTTTTCCCTTTTAAAACCAATTTTTGGGGGGTGTCAGGGAGGCGATAAAGAGTGGAAGCTTGTTCTCCCTTCCTGTCTCGTTATAGGGTACCAAATGCTACCTCCTCAAATGATTCTTTTACTAAAAGTACTTACAAAGCACTTTGATTCCCCAAGGACTTCATTTGAAAAAGATTTGATCTGAGTGAAAAAGAAAGGATTTTGATTTTTGCAGCCTACGAAGGTGCCATTTACCTGACGCTATAATGCATGTTATGGTACCATAGTGGGCACCCCCAGGGCTTGAATTTCCACCAGTAAGTGCTTTAGGTGAGATCTTTGTGATTCCAAAGAGAAGAGAAGGCAAAATTGGTCTGATACAAACACATAAGAAACAGATATAAAGTCAAAAATCAATTTATTCCTATAGTTGTTTTCAATAATAAGAAAAGAAAGTACCCTTCTCATCTCTTTCTCTGATACAAATACAGTTTTGATATTTAAACCAAGGAGAGACAAAGGAGAAAAATTGTAACAGACTAATAACCCTAACGAACATCGATGCAAAAATTTTAACTTAGATATTGGCAAGTAGGCTACAACAACATAATAAGAAGTTTATACACTCCGACTAGGTTGAGTTTATACCAGGAAAGTAATGTTGCCTCAATGTAAGGAAGACTATAGATATGATAAACTATGTTAATAACATAAATAATGCAACAAACTCCATGATGATTTCAATAGATGCTGAAAAGACTTTTTGGCAAAATCCAATACTCATTTCAATTAAAAATTCTAGAAATGATAAGACTAAATGGATCTTTTCTAAGGATAATAAAGGATCTAAATCCAAGAGCAAATAATATAGGGAAGTGAAAAGTTAGAGGCCTTTCCAATAAAATTTCCCACTACAATCCATCCTTCATTTAGCTCCCAAAACGATTTTTCTAAAGTACGACCGTGTCATCCCCAGTCCGAGGCATTTGAGGCTGGAAATCAAGCACAAACTGCTCTCTTTGGCATTGGGCAGTTACGAGGTGCTGTGGATAGAGTGTTGGGTCTAGAGTCAGGAAGACCCCTCTTCCTGAGTTCAAATCTGACCTCAGAATCTAACTAGTTATCATGAGTCTGGATAAGTCACTTAACCCCGTTTGCCTCAGTTTCCTCATCTGTAAAATAAACTGGAGGATGAAATGGCAAAGCACTCCAGTATCTCCACCAAGGAAACTGCAAAAGAAATCATGAAGCGTAGGACACAACTGAACAACCATAAAGCCCTTCACAAACTAGACTCCCCTCCTACCTTTCCAGTCTTATTGTATCTTATTCCACTACAAATACTCTTCCATGTAGTGACACTGGCCTCTTGGCTGATCCTCAGACAAGACACACCATCTCTCAGTTCCGAGCATTGCCTGGAATGATCTCCTTCCTCAGCACCATCTACTGACTTTCCTATCTTTAAGTCCCAACAAAAATTACATCTTTTGTACGAAGCCTTTCTCAATCCCTCCTAATTCTAGTGCCTTCCCTCATTAATTATTTCCTCTTTATTTTGCCTGTATCTTGTTTTTGATACATTTGTTTGCATGTCATTTCCCCCATTAGAGTATAAGCGCCCTGAGGGCAGGGATTGTCTTTTGTCTCTTCTCCAGTATTTAATTCAGTGACTGGCACATTATAGGGTCTCAATAAATGTTTACTGATTGATAAATATCAGAAGTAAGCAAGGATTCTCATTATCACCACTAGTATTTAACATTGAGCTAGAAATACTAGCTTTGTCAATAAAACAAAAAAAGGAAATTGAGGAAATAAGCATAGGCAAAGAAAACAATTATCACTTTTACAGAACATAGGATGGTACACTTAGAGAATGCAGCCTCAACTAAAAAACTAATTGAAATAATAACTATAGCAAAGGTCCAAGATACAGAATAAATTTACCTAAATCTTAAGTGTTCCTATATATATATAACAAAACCTAGCAAGAAGAACTAGAAAAATAAATACCATTCACCATAACTACTGAAGTTATAAAATATTCAGCATTGTATCTGTCAAGATTCAAGTAGGAACTATATGAATCTAACTAAAAGTCACTCTTTGTAGAAATAAATACAGATCTAAATAACTGGAGAAACATTAATTGTTCATGGGTAAAACCAATCAATACAATAAATATGCCAAAACTACATACATTAATTTATCTATTCAAGGCTATACCAACCTTACAAAAAATAAATGAGTCACTATTTGATTAAAAACAGCTGAAGTAACTAGAGAGGAAACTGGCTGAAATTAGATTCAGACCAACACTTCACACCATATACCAAGATATACTCCAAATGGATTCATGACATAGACACAAAAGGTCACATCATAAACAAATTAGAAAAGCAAAAAGAAATTACCTTTGAGATCTATGACTAGAGAAAGAATTCATGACTAAATAAAGGATAGAGAGGATCACACAAGATAAAATGGATTTTGATTATATAAAATTTAAAATTTTTTTCACAAGTAAATCCAATGTAACAAAATTAGAAGGGAAAGTAGCAAATGTTATAAAGATCTCTGCAACATGTTTCTCTGACGAAAGTATCATATCCAAGACATATAAAGAACGATTCAAATTTATAAGACTAAATATCCAGTAGATAAATGGTCAAAGGACATGAACAGTCAATTTTCTTTTTTTATTATGAATTTATTTTTAGTTTTCAACATTCACTTCCATAAGATTTTGATGAGCAGTCAATTTCCACAGGAAGAAATCCAACCTGTCAATAATCATGTCAAAAATGCTCTAAATCACTAACACTAAGAGAAATGTAAATTAAAACCAGTTTGAGGTTCCACTTCTACTCCTTTCAAACTGGCAAAGGTGACTAAAAAAAGAAAATGACAAATATTGGAGGAACTGTAGGAAAATAAGTGCATTAATATTGGTGACACTGTGAAGTAGTTCAACCATTCTAGAAAGCAATTTAGACCTATTCCAGGAAAGTTATCAAACTGTTCCACACACTTTGATGAAGCCATATCACTGCTAGGTTTACATCCCCAAAGGAATCAAATAAAGAGAAAAAAGGATCCAAATGTACAAAAATATTTATGGCATCTCTTTTCATGGAAGTCAAAAAATTACAAACTAAGAGAGTGTCCTATTGGAGAATGGCTAAACAAATTGTGCTACATGGATAAAATGGCATATTATTGTGCAATAAGAAAGGATGAAATAGCTTCAGAAGAAACTGAGAAGGCACTCATAAACTTATACAGAACAAAACAAGTAGGACTAGAGGAACAATTTATATGATGATAACATTATAAAGAAAAAGGTAATTTTGAAGAATTTAGAACTCTGATTAATGCAGTGACAAATCCATGAATCAAAAAAATGATGAAACATACCACTCACCTACTGATAGAGGTGATAAACCTAAAATGTAGGATGAGGAACATTTTTTGGATGTGTTTAATATAAAAATTTGCTTTGCCAAAGTGTGTGTGTGTGTGTGTGTGTGTGTGTGTGTGTGTGTGTGTGTGTGTATACACACACACATATTAGAGGATTGGAAGGTTTTGACTTGGATTTTTTAAAATTTGTTCAATGGAGAGAGACGTTAATTTTAAAAAAAACTTTCTAAAAAGTAAAAACAATGAATTTTTTTTAAAAAAGTAATAAAGAGACTTAGGAACCAGTGTTACCTCAAGCTAAACATGAGTCAATGATGTCTGTATCTACATGACAACAAATATCCTTATGAATAAGAAAAGGAACTGTGCTTTTATTGGTGTAGGGAACCTCTGATGAGGAAATCACCTCTACCAATAAAAGTCAAGGTCTTCTTTTCCATTTATATTCTCATTCAGTGCCTAGAGTATTGAAAGTGAATGATTTGCCAGGTCACAAAACCAGTTATGTGTGAGAGATAGGACTTGTATTGATATCTTTCTGACTCCAAGACTAACTCTCTCTCTCTCTCTCTCTCTCTCTCTCTCTCTCTCTCTCTCTCTCTCTCTCTCTTTCTCTCTCTCTCTCATGCCAGCCTGCTAGAAGAAGACTGAAAAATTGAGTCAACCCTCTGAGTGTTTCCAAATATCTGGATGTTTGACATCCAAATGAGTGGGTTTTTTCCCCTAGTTTTCATCCAGTTAAGTCCTGTATCAAAAATTCTAGCCTGATCCTAAGACATATAAAAAGGAACATGGCATCATTATGTATAATTTAGTAAGAGATTCATGATTGTCCATCTGTAAGCAGCTCAGGAATATTTCCAAGCTGTGTTTATATGATGCCAAACATCTGGGTGAAAACTAAAAAAAATAATCAATTTGAATTGGAAACAAAACAGAAGTACAAAACCACAGCACATCTGCACTTGGAATTCTGAATGCTGATTGATCTTTGTAGCTCAAGAATGTCATGGAGGGGCTAGAAGAGGTCGTCACCTAAAATGATCAAAGAGACAAATATATCCTTTTTATTTTTTAAGGATTCTAGTCTGCTCAGAAGGTATGTGATTCAAGTCTTTATAAATAGGATCATAGATAAAGAGTAGGAAAAGAACTTGGTGGTCAACTAATTCTACCTTTTCATTTTACAAATGAGGAAAGTGAGATCCAAGGATGTTAAATGACTTGCCCAAGGTGTCACACAGGTAGCTAGCATCAGGGGTGGGATTTGAATGCTAGTTCTCTGATTCAAGAGCTCTTTCCACTGTACCACATTGTCCCCCAAGTAGCACACGGTCGAGTGTGGACCAGTTTGGGCTTTGCCACCCTCCAGCTCTGGGCAAGTGTCAACTTCTGTGGGGGTCTCAGTTTCCTCATCCATAAAATGAGGGCACCAGACTAAATAACCTCTAAAGTACCCATATGTATTTAGAATATATTCTTCAAATTGGGGAGAGGGTGAGAAAGAAACTGATGTGTGTCATTAGATGTGGAGTCATGAAGAAAGTTACAGTTCTTTCTTTTGATATTCATTATCTTGTGGGAACCACTTACTCTTTTTGAGTTTCAATTTCCTCATCTACAAAATGGAGATAATACTACGGGTAGTAACTACCTCAGAGTTGTATTGAAGCACCTTTTAGGTTATAAATGTCAGCTTTTATTACACTAGAATTAAGGGACACTTCTTTCAAGTCTGATTTTAATTTAATTCCATAAACATTCACTGAAGTATATATGATCAGGAGCAGGGTTAGGTCCTGGAGATCAATGAATTAGCCCAACTTTTTTTGTTTAGTAGAGAAGTCTTAGAGAGTTGCCTGAGGCTTCACAAAGTTAGTGAAATGTCAGAGGGAGGATTCAAACCCATGCCTTCCTGACTCCAAGTCTAGCACTATTCACTAAGACACATTGCTTTGGATTGGTGATACAAAGATGAAAATGAAAGTTCTTGCCTTCAAAGAACTTCTGTTCTCCTAGGAGTGCTATATTCTCTTGATGGCAGTAGGTGGCACATGCATAGACTACTGGAAGATGAGTTCAAGCTTGGCTTAGATGCTTCCTTATTGGGTGACTTTGGTTAAGTTACTTAGCTTTTGTCTAGTCAGTCTCAGAATAATAAAATGAGACATTTATAAAGTTTATCTCAGTGCCTGGCACATAGGAAGTATTTAATAAATACCATTGGAATATTTATTTGGCAGCTGGGTGAAGTGGGACGTTCAAGCCTCTATCCTTTCCCCTTTCACTTGGCCTATTGTAATAGTTCTTGATCGGTATCTCGTCTTTCAGCTTCCTTCCTGTCTCCTCCATCTGTCACCCAGCTGCCTTCCCTTCCCTCCACCTTTCAGAATCCTTAGCTCCTTTCAAGGTTTAGTTCAAGTGATGCCTCCTACTGGCGAGTTAGTAAGAAGTAGAAAAATGAAGACAGGTACCTAGGATCACAGAAGTATCTATTTGAAGCTGGAAGAAATGTTAGAAGTCATCTATTTCAATTCTCTCATTTTACAGAAGAGGATAAATGACTTGGATAAGGTCAGAGCTGAAGTTTGCTGTTTTGGAAATAGACTCAAAGTGCCTAGGCAGCTGATAGATCTTAGAGGCGAGGGAAGGGGACGAGTTATGGATAACCCCAAGGTTACAAACCTGGATGACTAGAGGGATGGTCGTACCCTCACCATAAACAGAGAAGTTTGAAGAAAGGATAGGTTGAGGTGGGAAGACAGTGAGTTTCGGTTGGGGAATGCTGACTTTGAGATGCCAGTGAAACACCCAGATGGAGATGTTCAATATGATTCTGCTTAGGCAGGATGGTAGCTCAAAAGAGAGATTTGATGGATTCAATCTGGATTTGGGATTAGAGATGAGAGAAATCTGGTCATCAATCACCTGTGGAGAAATGACAGCCAAAGCCAGGGGATCTGATGAGATCCAGAGTTAAAACAGAGAGAGGGACCAAGGATAAAGCCTTGGGGGACATCTACCTACAATCAGTGAAAGGGAAATGGTTGATAATCCAGAAAAGAAGATCAGAAGACATCCATGAGATAAATAGGAGAACCAAGGGAGCAGTGTCAAGAAAATGAAGGGAAGAGGGATTATCCAGGAAGTGGGAAGGACACGGAGGAGAAATCATGACATCAAAGCCACGTTGAGGCCAAGGAGAGTGAGAAACAAGGTGGGGCAATAAGGGATCATGGCTGGAGCGAGCTGTCTCCTTGGAGTGATGGGGAGGGGAGATGCTGGGGAGAGTGCTAAAGACAGGTTGTGAGGTGATTAAAACTGAGTAGGAGGCAAGGAAGTTGAGGCAATAACTCCTGATGGATGAGGATAAAGAGGAGAGACACTAGTTCCCAAACAGAATGAAGTATAGGTTTAGAAGGAGGAAAATTTAGAGCTTAAAGTTGTGTACAAGGGACAGGCAGACTAGACCTGGGATCAGACCTGGTTCATTCTCATCTAGTATGGGTAGTAGACATCAAAGCTCTATCTAGCAGGGGAGTGATTGGGGGGTGTCCTTCATCAGACAATGCCCAGGCAGCTCACTGAACTATGTTACTCCTGAGATCCTTGAAAAACACAGTATTTAGTGCCTGGAGGTAGAAATGAAACCACCCCAGGTAATCCAAGTCAGGACTAAACAAGGACCCACCATTCCTTCCTGGAAGTGCATAGAGCCCAGCACCAACACAAAGTCACAATTCGGGAAGTAAAGTTGGGGAAAATAGCAAACAAAAAAGACACTAATGATGAAGAAATGTTATGGATTCGGTAACACTCAAGACAGAAACCCAGAAAAAGAAAATGACCCCATAATATTTACAACCAAAGCTTTCAGACACAATTTCTAAAAGTATTCGTAGGTGCTAGATACCATGTTTTTTAAAATTATATATGAAAACTTCCCAGATATATTAGAACCAGAGGCCAAAATGAAAATAGAAATAGTTCATTGGTCATCTCCTGAAAGAAACCCCAAAAGGGAAACATCCAGAAATGTCATAGCTAAAATCTAGGGTTTTCCAATTAAAGGAAAAAAATAATGAAAATAGACCAAAAGAATTCAAGTACCAAGAAGCCAGTCAGGATGACAAAAGCCTAGGCAGCTTCAAATGTAAAAGAGAGGAAGACTTGGAATATGGATTCTTCCAAAAGAGAAAAGATAAAGCCTTACAATTAAACATAACCTATCCAGCAAAGCTTAATATAATGGGGATAGGGAGGAGGGGGGCAGCAGGGGAGTAATGGGAACTTAATGAAACAAAGAACTTCCAAGTATTCCTGATGAAGATATCAGAGCTGAACAGAAAAATGCTTACACAGGAGTCAAGAGAAACAGAAAGTGATGATCTGTAACCAAAAGGTAACATCAGTTAACGAATGACTAAACAAATTACGACATATAAATAAAATGGAGTATTAATGTGCCATAAGAAGTCTGGAAAGGGATGATCTCAGAAAGTGTGTACGAAATGATGTAGAGTGAAATGAGCAGAAAAAGGGGAAAAATTATACCATAACAATAGTGTAAAGAAAAACAATTTTGAAAGACTTAAAAATTCTGATTAAAGCAATTACCAACCAAGCTCCAGAGGATCAGAGAATCCTGGGCCAACGTGTGCGTTCATTTTTTTGATTGACTACGCATATTCATCACAAGAATTTTCTTTTCCTTTTTTCAATTCAAGCGGGATAGATTTGGAGGAGACATAATATTGCCAGAAAAGAAAAGGGATCACTGGAGCATATAAAAGAAAATGAACAGAAGAGAACGGAAGGAATTTCACTTTATACATGAAACTGCTCTTTTTTATATTTTGCAGAGTACAAAATAGAAGAAAAAATTTAAAGAATTTTTTAAAAGGATAGGTTTAAGAAGAATGAGACAAAGGAAATGATGTACAGGTAGGAGATCATGATAATAGAGAGGAATGTTAGTGTTTAAGATTATAGAGGCAATGTAATAATGGGTGATGGTGAGAATATATTCCCATGATATATTATATTATAGGCATGTAGGTGGCTCAGCAGATAGCCTATTGGACATGGAGTCAGGAAGACCTGAGTTCAGATCCAACCTGGAACACTTATTAGCTATTACAACCCTGGGCAAGTCATTCAACTGCTCTCTGCCTCAGTTTCCTCATCTGTAAAATGGGACTAATAACATTACCTACCTCCTATGGCTGTTGTGAGGCTGAATGAGATAATATTTGCAAAGTACTATATAAATGTTATCTTCATCCTAATTGTTTCAAGTGTATGTACATGCATACATACATACATAAGCATAACAAATAGACAATGAGTTAAACCTAGAATCAATCAGAAGAAAAACAAGTTGAATTGACTTGGAAAAATTGTCAAAATTTCTTTAATGATGCCAAATTTCTCCCTGAAATAAAGGCTCATTTTTAAAAAACACATATTCTGCAGGAGTTATTCTATGGCTATGAGTCATGCAACACAACAGTCTTTGAAAGAGCTGACAATGAACATCAGTCATAGGGCAATGAAAAGCTATGTGACAGGTGTGGGATTACCATAACACGTAACATGGAACGCCAAAGGAGAACAGGAGTAAAGGGCATCATCCATGATCCCTAAAAAAGTATGTTGGTCATGGGTGAGAGTGAGGGATGCTACTCCTCCATCTGCTTCATTAATAAATATCCTTGCAAAGTCAATAGAAATGTAGGATGGCCACCAGCCATAAGATCACAGAATTATTTGAATACTCAGTATCATTTCCTTACTGGATAAAGGATCTGAGCATATAAACACAAGAATGTAACAAAGGAAAATTTAGTAATCATCTCAAAAATTGTTCTAACTCATTAATACTCAGAGAGATGCAAACTAAAACAACTTTGAGATTTCACCTTACACAAAGCAAATTGGCAAAGATAGTGAAACAGTGAAATTCAGTGTTGGGTGTGATTGTGAAAAAAGCTACACCGTTGATGGAGTTGTTAATTGGTGCAAACATTTTGTAAAGCAATAAGAGCTACAAAACTTCTCACACCTTTTAACCCAATTACCAAGACTACATTCTAAAGGTGTTGTTTGAAAAGGGGGAGCAAACAGAGCAAAAAATATTCATAGGTGCTATTTCATTTTGTATTTATAACCCCATCAACTAACACAGTGTCTTGCACATAGTAAGTACTGAATAAATGTTTGTTTGATAGAATCAAATTAAATTGAATTGATAGTGACTTTATTTTAATAATGAAAAATCAGAAACAATTTCTCTATAAAGTGATTGGGAAATGCTGCATAAATTGTGGTAGGACAATATAATAAAATATCATGATGCTATTAAAATGACAAATATGAAAAATGCAGAGAAATATAGAAAGCTGTGATACAAAGTAGAGAAACCAGAAATCAGTGCCATCTATATTGACTATGAATATATAAAACATGATCAAAAGAAACACACAAGTAAAAGAAATGCTATTATCCTGTTAAAGTTTATATAAATAATTTCTTACTTTTAGCAAACTATAAGTAATTTTATGTTTGTATTATGCATTTTTCCTTGGTTTGTTTATTTTTATTGATAGATATTAAGTTCATGTTTTAAGACTTTAAGGCTTTATGATTTTGTTGCTGTACATACTCCCTGATAACACACACATGTATGTGTGTGCACATACACATATAAACATGTGTACTTATAACTATGCACATACATGTGTGTATGCATGCATATATACATATGTGCTTATACATGTGTGTATGTATATTGGTGGTAGACATTCTTTGCAAATAGCTGTAGCCAAAAATATTCTCATTGGTATCCAGACCCAGTTAGGTTGGGACTCTGATGATAGACATAGATTCCACTGCTGAGTCCACATTCTTAGCTTCTCCACCTTAGTAAGAAAGTCATACAAGACTAGAAGGAAGTAGTGCTTCATGGAGACTACACATCTGGTATTTGTGTTGTCAGTCTAAAAATAAACACATCAGTGGGGGCTTGTGAGTTATGGTTTGGAGTGGATGTGGGCTCACAGAATGCCCTGAACCTGACATAGCCTTACCCCACATGTAAGTAGTAGAAGGTACTACTGCTACTACTACTACTATCACTACTACTTACACACACGTATACATACATATATAGATAGATAGACAGATAAATATATAATTTTAAAATATTTTTAAAGAAAGAGTTAATTTTTAAATCAGGAATTAAAGGATATAAATTTCTGTAAAAGTGAAGACAGTTCAGGAAGAAGGAGTGAGAATAAAATCACTTTTTTAAAAAAGTAAAGATCCAGATATGTAAGAAAAGTAAGGCAATTGGCATGAATCCATACAAAGATCCATGTTGGCTATTAAGCACTGCAATTGTAAAGCTTGGAGCATGGACAATTGATAGAAAACATTAGATTCCTGGCCAATGAGTGTGGAAGCAGAAGACACCTTAGGGATCATTTACTTTAACTCTCCTATTTTATAAATGACTGAAGCAATTGGTCCAAGATTACACAGCAAATTAATGGCAAGGCTAATACTAGAAACTAGAGCTTCCGACTCCTGATCCAATGATTCTCCACAGTGCCACCCACTTTCTCTGTGTATATACTGTGATAAGCTATAGGAAGCTACTGTAGGTTTCCAGGAGAAATAATATCAGGGTAAAAGTATTTCAGGAAGGTTTCACTAACAGCTGTGGGTGAAAGATGGGCTGAAATTGGAAAGAGATTTGTGGTAAAAAGACAAGCTCAGCAGAACTCGTTGCAATGATCCAGATTCAGAGCAATGAAGACCTAGACCAGGATTGTGGTTGTGGATATGGAAAGGAAGAGGAAAACCAAGAGATGCTGGAGAAGAAGAATTAGTAGGACTTGATTAAGTAGATAGGGAAGGAAAGTAGAGACAAGTAAAAAATAATTCCAAGACTGTGAATTTGAAGGGCTGGGAGAATAGTAGTGTCACAGATAGTGACAGAGAATTTTCAAAAGCAGGACTTAGTGAGAGGCAGCGTGGGCAGTGGATGAGAGTCAGCCTCCAACACACAACGTCTCAGGATCAAATCCTGCCTCTGAAACATGCTATGGGATCCTGGTCAAGTCGATTAATTCCTCTGTGATCTAGGACTATGAGCTGCAAAGAAAGAGTGGACTTTTGTAGAGGGTTTCCTTAGCTATGAGTTCCCTCTAGTCACAAATTCACAGATCCAAAATAAAAGAACAGGACTTTTTCAGGCCCAGAGGAAGATATAGTGGGGACCCCATTCACCATTTCAATACCTAGTGGGCAGGGTGTGATGACGATAGGAAAGGATGTTTCTGATTCCTCAGGTCACTTTCTTTCCCTGTCAGTATCTTTGTACTTTCGTGCACATCATAACTTCCAACAATAGTATCTATATTGGGAGACAAGGTAGATGTAATACAAAACTTCAATATAATGGGAAGAGAACTCCAATACAATTTGGCCAATGGTCTGGAAAGTTATTACAGAAAATGAAAGGATTGGATTAAAGAATGTATAGGAGACTGGGATTCTTGGTTATTATGAAAAGCAACAATCCAAATTGGAAGGGAGCACCTGAGAACTTGGAAGGATCAAAGAATGCAATTCTGCTAAAAGGAAATAGGATGACGATGGGTCTTCTCTCGGAAAAGCCAAGCGATCACCCTATCAGGCTCACTTAAACACAAGCATTATTTTGCAATGAAAATTTCAAAAAGGGGTCTGAATAAAGTCAAGGATCAGGGAGCATGTAGATATCATGCAGTGAAAAAGGGTTGAATGCCAGCTACAAATTTGATTGGAAATCAATAGCATTTGTAGTAGAGAAGGTGGAAATTCCCCTCTGAAATAATATCAAACTGATAGATTGACCTGAAATAAATCTGAGGTTTGGGGCCTTGAGAAAGTCTTCTTAAGAATTATTGGGATTTCAGAGGTTAGGGAAGGATACTCTGATAAAATGCCTCAAGAAAATCCACAGCTCTGTACTAAAGTACTCAGCATAGGACTCTGTTCTACAAGAGAGGTCCTGGTCATCCAATTCTGTGGATGAGCTCCGATCTGAGAAGAGGGAGGGATGTGTCAACTGGGGTCCTTCAGTAAGAAGTAGCTTTCTTCTTTTTTATGATTTATTGTGAATTTTAACACCAACAAAACCAGTTTGCAATAATATATTTGAATATATAAATTTTAACATATAAAATGTGCATAATAACTTGTTAGTTACTCCCTCTGTCTCATTTAGCTATATTTTTGTCTGTTCATCCCTATTTATGTATATATGTATGTATATATTAACTTTTATATATAGTCAGAGTGTACAGTGTTTTGATTCTTTCTCTATTTCACATTATTCTATATAGGTCTTTCTAGATCTCTGATCCAAACCCTCTCTTCTCTCCTCAAATCTCCCATGCTACCCTTTCCTCCTACCTTCTCAGAGGATTTCATCTCATACTTTTCTAAGAAAATAGAAAGGAAGGAAGGAAGGAAGGAAGGAAGGGAGGAAGGGAGGGAGGGAGGAAAGAAAGATGAAGGAAAGAAAATACAGCCCACTCACCTGTGAGATCCTCTTAGCTCTTCCTCTGTCTCTCAAAACCCCTTGGTATAATTTCCTATTCTCTTCCTTTACTTCAGTCTCTAATGAAGGGGTCCTTTGCCTCATTAAGACCAGCCTCTCTTGTACCCTTGACCTCATTCCTTTTCTTCTCTTTTAGCAGGTTTCTCCCATAATCATACCCTCTCTCTCAATCATCTATCTATCTACTAACTAGTCTCTGTCACCTACAAATGTGCCTGTATCCCTCCATTCCTTAAAAAGTTTTTTAAGTCCTCATTTGGCCCTACCGTCTCCTTACCGAACTCCTAGAAAAGTCTGTCTTCACTAACTGTATTTACTTTCTATTCTCTTGCTTATCATTTTACAGTCTGGCTTCTGACCTCAGTTGAAACTGCTCTCCAGAGTTACCAATGATCTCTTTTTAACCAAAAAGAAATCCTAAAATATTTTGTTTTTACATTACCTACATTACAAATACATCCCTCCTCCCCCTCCCAGAGAGCCATCCTTTATGATAAAGTATAACCCAAGTCCCAAAGCTCACTGGGATGGGATTCTCTCCTCACTGATGGAGACCAATGCTCTGCACCTGCGTGAGAGCAGGGTAGAATTGGCTAGGACTGGAAAGGGAAAGCTTGTCAGTTTTTTGTCAACCATTTGAGTCTCTTAAGGTTCTATGGTTGTTTTGGGCACTTCTCCCTTCTGGTTTTGAGAGAGCAAATGGAAAATGCCAAGGCCTCTTCAAGTTGCTGATAGAAAAGACTGGGAAGAAGGTGACATGAAAGGAGTTGGTGGTCTCCATCATGTCCCTAACCACAGCTGACTCTCTTGGTTGAGCTGAATTACTTCACTCCCAATGGGAGAGCTCCTATACTCTGTATTATCTAATATATATTCTTCTAGGTACAATTTCTGTTTTGCTATGATTTGCATAAATTGGTTTCTTTGCTGCTTCCTGTGGGTGTTCACTGTGGATTTGCTATCTGGTGGGAAGGAGAATCAAGTCTTAGATACAAAACTTCAGTTGTCCTTCCCCCAAATAATGAAACCACAGTCAGAAGTTTAGCATGAACTTGAAAACTACATCTCCTAGACTTATAATTCTTAAACGAGCAGATAGATGTAATTCTAGCTCTATACCCTGCTCTCTAAGGAGAACAGAGTGGCCTCCTGTTTTCCATTCTGGCAAGAATTAAAGTCTTCCTTAGAGAAGCTGGGGAGGGAGGGGGGCTGGAGGAGAAGAGGCTAGAAATGACCATTCTGCCTCCCTTCGAGTCACAAAATATCCCCATGCTACATTTTGAGACCAGCCATCACTACATAAGAATTTTAAAAGGAGGAAGTGGGGAAAATAGTTCAGCAGAACTAGCCAACACTTTAAAAAATCTGGCATGTGCAGTGCCCATAGGAAACCCAGAGTCTTCTGCCTTCTACCTATTCCTCTCCTATTTGAGGTCAAACCTTCCAAAGCATTCAGTTTCAGTTGTTTTGTTGTCATTTCCATTTACATTGTTGGGATCACTGCATGTATTGTTCTCCTAATTCTGCTTATTTCATTTTGCATCAGTTCATAGGTATCCTATACCAAAGAGATCAAAGAAAGGTCCAATATGAACAAAATATTTATAGAGGTAACTTTTGTTAGAGCAATGCTCTGGAAATTAAGGAGATGTCCAACAATTGGGAAACGGCTAGAAAGGATTACTCTGGGTAAGTGTGGTGCATGTGTGTGTTTGTGTGTGTGTGTGGGGGGGTATATACACATGCTACATACATATATATATATATATATATACACACACTATATGCATAAAATGTATATACATGGAATATATAATGGAATATGATTGTGCTGTAAGAAATAAAGGAATGATTTCAGACAAACCTAAAAAGATGTGTGAACTGATGAAGACTGAAGTGGGCAAACCACAAAGAAAATTCATACTGTAATAGCAACATTGTAAAGACCAATAACTATGAAAGAGTTCAGAATTCTGATCAGTGAGGGCAGTGACCACCTATGACTCCAGAGGACTGGTGATGCAGCTCCTCTTACCCTCGGCAAGGCAGTGACAAGGTCAAGGTGCAGAATGTGCCATGCATGAAATGTTGTCTCAGGCTCACTACGCATATTCGCTACAAAGGTGTTTAATCTTTTTCCAGTGGGAGAAGAAAACTGGACGAGGGGACGAGCTATAGGGTTGCCTCCTCCCTAAAGAAAGAAAAATAGGGCCATTTAAACATTTTTAAACACAGAGAAGAGAACAGAAGGAAGTCCAGAAGGAAACACGGAGAAATAGGACAGCTTTGAAAGTTAAATATTGAATTTATTATATACTTAAAAGAATAACCAAGCTATGCTAATGACATAGTATAAATCTGTAAGTAGAATCTTATTTTTCTGTTCTACTTTGAACATGGAAATGCTTGCTTTATTTGGTGTTTGCTAAGTTCAGAATAAAAACGTTAAATCAAAACTGAGTTTAAAAATGCAAAAGTCCATAACTATTCATTCCATATTTCTTCATAATCATCTTATTCGTTTCTTATAAAGCAATCCCATTCCATTATATTCATATGTCACCATTTATTATGTCACTCCTCAAGAGACAAATAACTACTTTTTTCTAGTTCTTTGCTACTATAAAAGCTGCTGTTATAGATACTTCCATGTGTATGAGACATTTTTTTTTTATCTTATACTTCCTTGGGGTATTGGGCTGGGAGCAGGAGCTCTGGGTCAAAGGATACAAACATTTTAGTCACCTTTTTATCATTATTCAAAAATGCTATCCAAAATGGTAGGACCAGTTCAGAGTTCCACCAATAGTACATTTGTGGGCATGTTTTCCAACAACCCTTCCAACACTGACTAATCCCATCATTTCAGTTTATTGGGTATGAAGTGAAACTTCAGAGTTGTTTTGGTTTGTTTTTTCTTACTATGAATTATTTGAAGCATTCTTTCATACGGTTGCTATTAGTTTTTCAATCACTCTTTACCAAATTATCTTGTGGAGCATGGCTTTTGGTCTTAGATACATTGAAACCTGAGTTATAAGACTGCTATCAGTGATATTTGGTATTTTCTCTCCAGTAGACCACTTTCTTTTTTGTCCTGGTTGTATCAATTTTGTTGGTGCAAAAGCTTTTCAAATTTCATATATTTAAAATTATCTATTTAATCTTTTGTGATCACCTCTGTTCTTTGTTTGATTAAGAAGTCTTTCCTTAACCATACATTCAGGTCATATATTTATTTTGAGTTTATTGTGGTATACAGTGGCCTAAACCTAATTTTCATCAGACTACTTTCCAGTTTTCCTAGCAATTTTCATCAAGCACTAATTTCTTCCTCAGTTAATTTGTGTCTTCAGAATTATCTATTATTTCTGGATCATTTTTGACTAGTCTAGTCCAATGACTTACTTCTTTATTTTGTAACCAGTATCAAGTAGTTTTACTTTATAATATCATTAGAGATTTGGAAATGCTTTTCTCCCTTTAGTCATACATTTTTTTCTTGTTTCCTTTGATGATCTAGATAATGGGTAAGGAACAAATCTTCCTCACAGATGACCTTCCCTACATGCTGGAGTTCCACCTGGAGGTTTTTAATGCATCATTGGATACCACTGCAATAGTCAGGATCTATTTGTCCTTCACTCATGCTACATGGTCTTCTAGTCTCCTTTTACAAGCATATATTTCTTTGATGATATCTTTTATCAGAGTTGTATTTAACAATCAACTCTCCCCCCCAAAAAAGATATACTTTTAAGTTTAATCTGCATTATTACATTTCTTAAGTCTAGACAATCAACAAAACCATAAATCCTGCCCTGATTTGGGTTGTTTTTTAATTTCTAAGTTGTAAGTTCTCACATTGAAAATTTAACAATCATCCTTCACTGTAGGTATATGCTAGGTCCAGCACACACCTGCCTTTTACAGCTTTTTTGGGGGGTGTAGAAGTCACTATTTGTATATATGCTTTAGATTCCCCAAGCCTGCTGTATGCCACTCCATTGCCCTTTTGGTCACTTACAGTTTGCATTCTTTGGAGACCATGTTTTTTTCACGGTCTCTAGCCATATAGTACAACCAGAAAAATATCTATGTATATAATAAAGCGGGGCGAGGTTTGAGGGATTTCTATGGCAAGAAGTTTGAATCACTGAACATATTGCATAATTTCCTAAGTGCAATATAGTCTAATCTCATTAATGTTGAGCCCAGCTCATCTTCTGTCTGTGATACCTATCCATGATACTTGTTCTAATTAACTAGCTCAGTGTTCTAACTTATTACATCCTACAATCGAGACAGTAGTCTTCATCCATTTTGTTTTTCTGTGTGAATTTTAGGCCATCAATCTCCTTGAGGAGTTCATACAGTATCCTGGGACTTGATACAATTGGCATAATGTCATCTGCAAACAGGACTCTGTAGGAACCTCATCATTTACAGAGGAGCTCTGTTCCATTTAATCTCTACAAAGTATTCTTTGAACAAAGATATGCACATATGTATGTGTAAAATGTACATATGTATAACACAGACTATCCCGGCCCCACTCTCTGAAGGCCAGATGTGTCACATTTCACCCCTCCTCCAGAGTTTTTATGTACCCTTAAAGAGAGTAGGGAAGTCTAGGTTCTCTGCAAATGGCTCCAGATTTCACTGATGGTGCTCACCCAATTATAGAGGTTGGACCCTCCCCTCCTCACCTCCACACCTCAGTTCCATTTAACCACTCACAGCTGAAATGGCTTTTACAATGAATATTTACTCCAAAAGGTATATAATCACATATATTCGGACTTACTGCCCTAACACCTGGGAGGTACTGTTCCCCTCTCCCCTTTACACCACCTCAGTCTCTAGGAAGGAGGAGAGAATTAGGTTCATAGGTTAGCCCAGTTCCTATAGAGTACAATATCATACAGCCCCATCCTCACCCTGCCACTTCCCAGACCCAGGCACCCTGACTTCTGTGGGCTTCTATGCTAGATTTACTGGTTTCACCATCCCACCTGCTATCCTCAACTCAAGGTCCTTGTCATGGCTCTGCCTCAGGTCCAGTGAAGTTTGCACCTGAAACTGAGAGAGACAAATAAAACAAAACAGAAATAAATACCCCCAAGTCCCATTTTTCAGAGCCAACAGAAGTAAGAAGTCTATTCTCTTTCACCGATTTAGTATATGGTGGCCATGCTGTGGGTGAACTGGGATCTCCACCCTCTGAGTATAGCAGGAAAAGAGGCAGAGTGATTGTCTCTGTCTTGCCTGCTGCAATTACACAGCCAATTAAAGGAATCTAACCCACACCCCTCACCTACATGGTAGGGGAAGAGGATTTTAAGAGATTCAGGCACACTAAGCAAGCCTTCTTAGGGCATCTCCATGTTTGAGGATCTGGGCATGCCCAGATAAGCCCAGGTAACACTATGACATTTCTTTTTCCTAATACTCTCCAAATATTTTGTCAGTAATGGGATTATTGGGTTAAAGGATATGATTGTCTTGTAACTTGTGACAAAACATTTGTTATGAGTTTTGTTTTTCTTTTATTTTCTGAGTGGGGGGAGATAAAATAAATTTTTTGTTCATTGAAAAACATTAAATTGAATTAAAAAAAACAAATCCTCCTGCATTCCTGGGTTTTTAAACCAGCATCCCTTTTACCTCTTCCTTTAACAGAGTAAATAAGACAAACATTGTATATTAAGAATATATATTCATATAAGGTTATCTGGGAATAGAGAATAGAGAAGAAATACAGTAGAGTGGACTATATAAAAGGATCAATGGAGGGAAAAACAAAAGGGATATTTTCCTGAGTATATGCTACTATAGCACCTGGGGCATGGGCACGCATACACACACACACACACACACACACACACACACACACACACACACCCCAAGATTCTTCTCTTAAAGCCAATCCCCAACAAAGTGATTCTTTTCTATGTGTCAGTCTTTTAAATATGTGAATATGGCTTCTCATATCTCTCCTTGGGCTCAGTTTCTCCTATGTACTGGTTTCCTAATACCTCACCATCCTAGTTGCCCTCTCCAAGATAAACTCCGGTTTGTAATACGCATCCCCTTAAAACCGAACACAATAAAATATCAGTAAGAATAATAGCCACTAGCACTTATATAATGCTTTAGAATTGACGAAGTGCTTTATAATTACTATCTCATTGGATCCTCATAACCGTCCTGGGAGACAGGTGCTATGACTCCCAGTTTACAAATGGGGAAACTGAGGTAGAGAGTGGTTAAGTGATTTGCCCAGGGTCACCCAAGCTAGTGTCTGAGACTGTATGTGAACTCAGATCTTCCTGACTCTAAATCCCACATTCTACCAATTGTACCACCAAATAGCCTCAGTATCTTAAACATTGTCTAACGATCACAACGGGGACTGTTACTTGTCACTGCATTTACATTAATCTATTAGTGCTTTTAAGCAACTGAATCAACCTATTAGCCTATATTAAACACTTTTATTCAGCAAAAACTCCCGTTTTTCCATACCTGAACTGCTCCTAAATCATTTCGTCCATACCCTACGCATTTATCATCAAAATCTGAACTGTGCATTTATCCCTGACAAATTTCATTGTGTTCATTTCAGTATGGTACTCTAGCATATCAAGATAATTTTGTATCTTGATGTTTGTAATTTATCACATTCAGTGCTGGATGATATAGTAGCTGGAGCACTCAGTCAGAAAGTCCTATGTTCGAATCCTGCCTCCGAAGCTTGCTTATTGCGTGATCCTGAGCAAGTTATCTAACCTATCTCCATTTCCACTATTAAATGGGTATGATAATACCTCACAGGACTCTTGTGAGGATCAGATGAGAAAATGTATGTAAAATATTTTGCAAACTTTAAGGCACCATTTATTATATCTTAAGATATTTGAAGACAACACAAAAAAGGAAGCTGGATGCCTTTCTGTATCTAACAGTTGTTCGTTATCTTTATTCCTGATTTGTATCATTGGCAAATTTGGTAAGAATGCCGTCAAAGTTCTTTGTTCAAGTCAGGTATAAAAATGTTGAACATTAACAAAGCTGAAGACAGAACCCTATAGTACTCCAAAAGACTTGCCTCCAGGTTAATTGACGATGATTGAATGAAACATTTGGAAGGATAATATTCGCAAAATATTTGTATAATTTATATTATGTAAGTGGGCACATAGGAGGTGCTTGATAAATGCTTGTCCCCTTTCTCTCATCCCATTCATCTCCATAAATACTAACCTTCTAGTATGGTTGCTTATCCAAGTATAATCCACCCAAAAAGTGTGGTCATCCAGTGCAGTCCACATTTTGCCATCTTGTCAATATGAATATTATAGATGACTTTGTCACAAATCAAGATAGGACAGGAGTCTTTTTTGTAAATAGTATTTTCTTTTTTCCAATTACATGTAAAGATAGTTTTCAACATTCACTTTTATAAGATTTTGAGTTCCAAATTTTTCTCCCTCACTCTCAGCCTTCCTCAACATGGCAAGCAATCTGATTTAACATGCAATCATGTTAAACCTATTTCCACATTAGTCATGTTGTGAAAGAAAAAAATCGAAGAAAAGGTAAAAACCATGAAAAAACAAAGGAAAAAAAGTATACTTTGATCTGCATTCAGACTCCATAGTTCTGTCTCTGGATGTGGATAGCATTTTCCATCATGAGTCTTTTAGAACTGTCTTGCATCATTGTACTGCTGAGAAGAGCTAAGTCTATCATAGCTGCTCATCGCACAATGTCACTGTTACTACATACAATGTTCTCCTGGTTCAGCTCACTTCACTCAACATCAGTTCATGCAAGTCTTTCGACGTTTTTCTGAAATCTGCCTGCTCTTCGTTTCTTATAGCACAACAGTATGCCATTACATTAATATACCACAACTTGTTCAATCATTCCCCAATTGATGGACATCCCCTCAATTTCCAATTCTTTGACACCACAAAAAAAAGATTTTTGTACACATACATCTTTAGGCCAGGAGTCTTAACCATGTTTGTGTCATGGACCCCTTTAGCAGTCTGTTCAAACTTGTGGGTCCACTTCTCAGAATAATGTTTTTAAATTCATGAAATAAAACACATTGGAATAAAAGGGACATCAATTATAGTGAAATACAGTTATCAAAATATTTACACAACAAATTCACAGACCACCATGTTAAGAACTCTAAGAGAAATGATGTTACTCTCTGATGAGTATATAGATAATCTAGTGTAATGCTTCTAGTGCCTATGCCACGGCATTGCTGTGCTCAAATAAGCTCTAAGAGTTTGCCTTGGCGCTCCTCGAGTCATCATCAGTCAATGTCTCTAGTTCCTCAAATCTTTGCTGCTATAGGGCCTCAGCTTTGCTCCTCAGGGTGATCTCCTTATCCAGGGCTTCGACCTTGGATCCTGAGAGTGCTGTCCAGATCCAGACAGTGATCTATTGTCTTCAATGGGTTCACCACGAACAAACTGTGACAATCTAACCAGACTGTTTTTAATAAGATTAAGGATAAAGTTAATAATGCTAGTATTTATAGAATGCCATATGTACACACATATGTGTGTACATTTGGACTGGGCCTTTGATTCATTGATAAAGGAACTCTTGATGAAGAAATTCCCTTTACCAATAGGCACTAGGTCTACAACTTAAAGTCTTAGAGAGTATATAAATATACCCCAAAGCTACCAATGATCTCTTCATTTCAATTCTAATGGCCTCTTCTTGGTGCTGACTCTTCTAGACTTCTCTGTTGCCTCGACACTATCAGTCACCCTCTTCTCCTGGACACTCTCTCCTCTTTAGGTTTTTGTGAAACTTTTCTCCTTGTCGTCCTTCTACCTGTCTGACTGCTCCTTCTCAGCTTCCTTTTGTAGATCTTCTTCCAGGTTCCAACCATTAGCCAAAGATTTAGTTTAAACCTAAGGGTTTATCATGAGCCCTCATCTCTTCTCTTCTCATTCCATCCCACCTTGGAGATCTCATCAGCTCTCATGGGTTCAATTGTCATCTCTATGTAAATGATTCTCAGATCTATTTATCTAGCCCATCCTTCTCTTCTGACCTCTAGAGGAGGAGCCAAGATGGCAGAGTAGAAAGATTCACATATGCTAGCTCCGAACCCACAGCCCATGGATCTCCTGCAAAAAGAACTCCCAACAAATTCTGGAGCAGTGGAAGTACACTGCAACAGAGTGAAGGAGATTTCTGTTCCAGAGAGCCCTGAAAAACCGACCCCAAGGATC